>WYDI02027421.1:0-33942 GCA_009867235.2 Psittacus erithacus | reverse complement strand
AGAGGAGAGGAGAGGAGAGGAGAGGAGAGGAGAGGAGAGGAGAGGAGCGGAGAGGAGAGGAGAGGAGAGGAGAGGAGGAGTGTTTATCTTGGATTGCTTTTATGGCTGATGTTTCTGCCTAGTACGCTTTTTTCTTGTGGCCACATTGCTGGTGTTCCCAAAGGAAAAAAACTTCTACTTCTCAAAACACTTGTGCATGGACTCAGGAGAACACTTCTTGCACACCTGAACCTGTCTCAGAAGTCTCTGTTGTGGGATCTCCTCTTGTGGTGAGCTCATACATACTATTAACATCAAGTGGGCGAGATGACCCATATTAAGAAAGGCCACACTGTCATCAGTCACAAGGGAGATGACAGCTGGAGGAAAACGTTGTTCAGAGTTTTCAGGTTATCAACAAGGACAATATGGATGCTGGATACTCATGCTGAGGTATTCAGTAAGATTAATAACTGTTTCATTATTCTGTTGGGTTTAAACGTATTTCTCGTTTTTCTTAATTAATGTTTGGGTTACACATGTGGAAACTCTATAAAAAGGAAAACTCTATAAAAAGAAGTTGTCCATTATCTATTTCAGCCTGGGTTTGTTACAATGCATGCAGAATCTGTTCAGAGATGTTACATAGTGATACTGATACGTTATTCTTGTATTTTACAACCTGCAATTGCATAGAATCACTTATTGCCAAGTGGTCATTTTCTCACATTTGTTATGACAACAGGATAAATGCCAGCGTTTGTCAACATCTTGTAAATGATGAGTCTTAATGAGGCAATCTAGTGTTTCACCCCTCTGAGGAATCTCCTAATAGGATGAGCAAAATATCAGGTTAAAGGAAGTGGGAGGTAATCCCCAGGGACAAACCTTTTCTTGTACAATATATTCCTCAAGGTTTTGCTTGGAGTGGGTTCTAGGATGCAGGCCAATTTGGCGTATCCCCCTGTACAACATTTTAATTGTATTTTTATCAAATCCACAGCAGAAATGCAGTCTGCATGTTGAATCTGTCAGTAAGCAATACCCTGTAAGAAAATAACAGTCTGAGCATAGAGAACTTTCACCTGATACATGAACTTAAAGTTATTCTCCCTAAGCTAAAGAATAAACTTAACGTGCCTGCTCTTGAGCTGTCCTGTATTTTTTTTACTTTGATTTTGTAAAATATATTTCAGCCTTTTGTGTTTGCTAATCTATTTCAGAAGGCTTCTCAGAAAAAATGCGAAGCATATGTTAGTCTGGCATTTTTGGTCTAAGCTCTGTTGCTGGATTCTTCCAATGATAAACCAAAGAGGAAGAGGATTGTTGCATCACCTCTGAGCTTTTTAATGTGTTATTTGCTTTTAGTATATGTTTACTATCCTGCATGTCAGAATGCTAAGCCTTAAAAAACTTGAGTAAATAAAGTGTGTGAGAGAGCCCTACAAATGTAATACTTAATTAGAACAAGGCAGGGTTTTTAGAAACAAGTGCTATCACTTCATTACTTTATAAATGATACTATAGATATTCAAGAGATATTGTGTGTTTTGATAACCAGAAATACATATGATTTAGGATTCAGCCAATTGCCTAGCAGGATTACAGTTCATTAGAAATTTGTCACTGGTTCTTGCAGCTTTTTTATTTATTTGGGTCAAACTGAAACTCAATGGCACAGACTTTATGAATTTGGGCATTAGAAAAATAATCAAACAAATGGCGCTTATGGGTTTTGGGGGTTTTTTTGGTTGGGTTTTTTTTTGTTTGGTTTGGTTTGGTTTGGTTTTGGTTTTGTGTTTGTTTGGGGTTTTTTTAATTTCACCAGAAAATGGTGACTCAATCAAGTCAATATGTTCCAGTAGAATGTATTGATTTTATTGAAATCTTTCATGCAAAATTATGAAAATATTTAATTTCATTAATCACATAACTCCATTTCAGTCCTTGACACATTATGCAGCAAAATAGCAAGGCTAATAATGAAGTGCTTCTGTAAACTAATTTTCATATCTTATGGAACAGAAATGTATGTAGAGGTGCTGAAAAATTAATTTATTGAAAAAGCCCTCATAAATATTAATTCTTTGGCATTATTCTGGCTGAAAAGTAATTTTGAAATTTCAAAATTTCTTCTGGGACAGATATTTCAGGTATTGCTACATAAATTATGTGAAAGCCATTTTAATCTTCCAAGATATCTTAGCTTCATAGCACCCTTCTCACTCTGTGTTCTCTTTTCCCACCACTTCTCCTTTCTTCCTTATAGCGCCCTCTGAATCTCTCAGAATCAGGCTCTCAGTGTCTTGGGGAAGGCAATGTAGTGATATGTTCTTATTTGCACTTTTGCTATTCATCTGCATACTGAAGACACGGTTTAATTAGATTGGATTGGCCATGGCTGTGCCTTCTCCTGCCAACAAAACTGATGTTGTAGTCTTTTCTTACTAATTGTTTGTATAACAACTGTTAATGTTAATCAGAACAAGTGCAACTGGCTCTGGTTTGTATCTGTTTTGTTTTAATCATCGTTTAAGTGTTAACTTATGGTCCAAGAGAGGCCAGAAGACATGTATTATACTTGTGAATTGCTAACAATCACCTAGAGCAGCATACTATTTTGACCCTTATTAACCACTGAATTTTAAGCAGAAGAAGTTGTCAGCATTTATATTTGTAGGACACTTCACTGAGATTGTTTGTATAAATATAAGTGAGAAGGAAGGATAGACTGCAAAGATAGAGAGGGACAGGGAGAGGTCAGTCCAACCATGAGCCAAAGTAGAATAAGAGTTTTTTAATTTTGACAGCTTTTCTGAGGAGATTCAGACTTGGGAACTCTCCTTTTCACTGAACAAACTTTTTGGCCTGCAAAAATTATCCGCTGAAATTACACTAATAAAGGGAAGGTAAGCTTGGTATGTGTTTTTGCAGAGGAATGTTAAAGAGTAAAAACACTGCTACAGATTATGCTTCAGAAAGCATTCATGAAATAACAAGAGACCTAAAGTGGCCTTCACAGGATGTAAAATAAACCATTGGTTCCTTCATTAACTCTGTGGGGTTCAGTGGTGATTACATAGGAAAAGATCCCTATGCAGAGGCAGTTTAGTGAGAGAACATATGCGAAGAACCACCTGCCACGTGCACCTTTCACATGAGGATACTTTGCGTCTCTACATAGAGCTCATCTTCTTGCAGCAGTTGAGGCTCTCTCCAAGGTTTCCTACCTGAACCCTCTCCTTCTTTAGAACATCTGGACATTTTAGCAGAAAGGTAATCTTATTTTAAAGGCATAAATAATACATAATAAGTAAATAAAAAAGAAGCTCTGTATATGCATTTTTATTACTGTATAATGGTAATCAATTTTTTATCATGACCTGAAATAGTTGAACAAATGACAGTCCTAAATCTCTCTCTCCCTTAGGAATGATTGTATATACACTAGCTATATGACAATACAGCTACATATGAATGAAGGGTTTCTTGCCAAATGATTGACTGCATTTGCAACTCTGAACATAAACCAATACCAGTAAAACTCTACCACAGAAACCTTTTACACTGTTCCTGCCCCATGTTCATGTTTCTGTTTCTCACCTCTAATCAGCATCAGTTCCAGTCCAGCCCACAAATAACCCCCCAGTGAAACAGCATCATTAAATCATTGCTGAAGAGCCCTTACACATAACACCACCATCAATCCTTAAAGCATATGGCCTCCAATGGCCTCCTCTTCTCAGTGGTGAGTGCAGTCAGGCTCTCTATGTGAGATGCTGTTCATTTCTTCACTTTTTCACTGCAAGATTGTTTTCTCTAAGTGACAGAGACAGACATTTCCAGGTGGTAAGGGAACACTGTTGAGCATATCAGGTAGAGAAGTTCTGTCATTACATATTTACAAATTCAGAAAGAAAAGCAGAGTGGAGCTTTGGCCCAGACCCTCACAAATCCACTTTCCTCTGAGGCTAAATCAGTTGGCATGATTCGCTTCTAACAAATAATTTAATCAGTCTTTGTCATCTCCTAGAGAGTATCAAGTGACAACAAAAGGTGACAATGTTGAATGATTCGACTTTCATCTATTCCACATGATTAAGGGTTTTAGTCTAATTCCAGTATATAAAAATAAGTATAAATGATGACAGGAATGATGCAGCTTAGTCACTGCATAAAGAGATTTGTTTGGGTTTTTTCCCCCTTTGGATGAATAGAGGTCTTTCTAGGAAGGTGAGTTTGTATATACTTATCTTCAATTAAGCTCATGAAACTTGCAGGGAGGCTGTAAAGCTCTGTAAGCTCACTGAGCTCTTAAGACTGGACGACACTACCCCATGAGTGCAGCATTCTAAATCAGCAGAGACAGAGAAACCCTAAACATAACTCCCTTTAAATAGTCAGACCTTGTTAATCCAAGCTTAGTTTAACTGAATGCCTGCGTATCTGAAATACTTAAGTGGAAACCTGTCTCTAAGTCTGAATGCATCTTTGATTTGTTAATCTGATTGTAAGGATAGGGTGTATAAAATGAAGTTTGCAAACAACTTTGGATTAATCAGCCTTACAAACTGCAAAACAAAGTATCACTGTATTTATCATCAGGAAGGGCTGGCATCCTCTCTCCCTGGCTGATTTATACAATTGCACATTTGGCATAGCAGTGTAATATTCAGATGGTGTAGTTTTCTAATAAGGATGTGCAATGAATAGAAAAAAACTGAATGCACCTGAAATTATGCACCAAACTTTAGCGTACATTATGTCCTGGTAGCTTAAAAAAAAAAAAAATAAATCATTATTAGAATACATTAACTTTCTGGACAACCTGATTCATACATAGTGTATTTGTCACCTTTAAAAGATTCATTTGTGCTTATTTGCCCTCTTAGCCATGTGTTTATTCTCTTCCAGTTCCATGGAAATGTTACCCATTAAATCTACTAGATTCTGATATGAGGCTGCCTGTCATTTTGTTTCTATTCAAAGGATTTCTTATGTTTGATATCTCCATGTTATTAATGCTGAGGCATCTGTCCATTTCCAAAAACGAGCTATCACACATCTGGCTGCTGGTAATAATTGCTTTATCAATGGCTCCTTCTCTGAGTCAATAACCTCATTTGGACTGTAACAGGATAGGTTTGGTGTGCAGCCTAAGTTATCTAATTCTGTAACTCTGTTTCTGTTGTATACATGAGACTGTTAGACAGTGTCAATGCTACATCATTTGAGTTCTTATCAGAGTAAAATATATTTCTGAAGATGCATTCTCACGCTCCTTCTCTAGAACAGGAAAATTTTATTTTTTTTTTTTCTATGTTTAATATTTTAAAAAAATTCAAGGACTGGAATTAACAATAGAAGGTTTGTTGGTTTTTTTTCTTGCCTTGAATATACTATAAATATATATTTGCATACATATATGAATATTGTGCTTCCTTTTGGTGAAGCCTTTCCTTTCTGGCTCTCATCTGGTTTAAATGCAGCAATATTGCGAAAAGGCCTTGTCACGTTGTCAGAGTGCTAACTAAACAGATAAACTATTCATTAAAGATTTATTTTTCCCCAAAACACAACTTTTTTAATGTATATTTCTACCACCACATTTTTGAGGTTCATGTAGTTCTTATTATGGAAAGTTACTGCATTGGACCCAAACTCTTGGACAAATGGAGTAATTTGCTTTAGTTAAATGACACAACATAATTTAGACAGATGAAGCACTAACCAGAAGGTTTATCAGATGAATGGTATCAGGGTACCCTGATGAATGTACTTGGGTTTTCAGAAAAGCCACACAACCACATACGAAACTGCTTAAGCTGAAGCAAAAGTGTCCATGGAAAATCAAGCCTCATATGGGTGAAAATAAAGGCTTCTGGGTCCACTTTACAATCCGGACTTCAAATATAAGGATTTCAACTGGAATCATAGTACTATTTCTTCCAGGTCAAATCTAATATACTGTGGCATTATTTATCTATTTGTATTTGCTAGCTCAAAATGATAACCTCAGTTCACTTGAAAGCCTTGAGATGCTAGGAAAAGCAGCATGGTGCAAAAATTCTCAGGGCATCATTGGCTCAGGCTGCTAAATTCAGTCACTCTAGTATATCACTGTGTGGGTCAAACCCAGAAGTCACACTCTAATTCACCTGTTCTCAGACGACAAACTCTGCCTGTATTTTTGGGTTTGGCAAATCACGTACAAACAGAGACATATGGCTCTGGATTGAGTTGGCTTAGGTGGGATAAGATTTAGTGTTTAATGGCTGGTGGGTGTGCTTAAGGCCAGCAATGCTATCTGAGAATCATTGTGCATGAACATTTATCTACTCCTTCCTGCTCTGGTTGCTGGCATTCAGGAAATTACTCTAACTTATTTGTCTTTGTCCCTCATTATGTTCATTTTTGAGTCTGAGAAAGAATATTAGGGAAATTAACTTTTGTCTGTTCTGATAGTATTGCTGTGACAAAAGTAGTAAAGATGTGAAACGAATGGCTATTGAGATAAGGCTGATCTTGTCTTCTTTGAAGACTTAATCCGCTCTCATCCATTTTATTCCTCCTCTTTGCATGATCCACGCTGCAGCCATTCATGCCTCTGAGAGCAACACTGTGAGGCAAACACCTTAAGTGTAAGATAGCCCCCAGTGTAGATGTTTATACAGACTGATTTCTTCAAGGCAGTGACAATGAAACATGCAGTTGTGGCAAATTAAGGCAATGGAGACTCTGCTCCTCCCTGTATGTAATTTGGATAAGCATCTAGTCTCTTCAGACAGTTTTGTCCTTTGCTTTGCCTGGAAGTAAGCTATTGGTATGATTCTGCTCATTCCTTTTTTGTTATATTACACATCACATTGTGCTTGCTATTTCTCTGGCATTACCCATCTGTGATATCAGTGCATGGGAACAAATTCCATTAACAGGCTTGCAGATTGATGAAGCTCTGACACGGCAAATAATCAGATCTGCACCCCTGTTTTCTCTTTCTCCATTGCATAAAACTCAAAGAATTGATCTTTAGGACCTACCCTGCAACCTCATTGATATTAGCAGCTTGATGTCACACCCTACATATCTGTTAGTACTATTCTGTATCAATGTCAAGCAAAACAGATAACTGATCATATCTGCCACAAGTAGGCAGGAATTCATAGTATCACAAAAGACAGTATGTTGCTTTATCATCCAACTGGTAGAGTGGTTTGGGACAACTTGTTTGTTCACTCTTGGGATGTGAAAGGAAATACGCCTGAATCATGGAATTTCTCGCCTGGCACTTACCATGGACAGAAATAATGAGCTGCCAAGATACCAAGCTTCTGTGGTTATTGCTGAAGCATAATAATATGGCTGGTTTTAAGAACATGTATTTTTCTCTGTTAGGCTGCTTTGCAGCTGCCTCAGGTACCGGTGGGAAAATCAGAAGCAGTTCTGAGGTCACAAAACACAAAACCCCAGCATCTTTCCAGCAGTATGGCGCTACAGCATGAGCTGCTAGATAAGAACAAAGGAGCTATAGATTGGGTATAAACTCACAAATGATCCCATTGCATATTAGCTTCTTGAGTCAAGAACGCAAGTTCAGTTTGAAAGGAGACAATTGTACTGGAAATACAGCAGTAAATACAGAATCACCTATTGAAACAAAAGCATGTCTATTAAGACATTGAGGAACCTGTCCCAGCCAAGAAGCTGAAACTTACCCATCTGAGACCCACATGCTGCTTGTTTCTATTTGTTAAACAAAAAAGTATTGGGCAGGTAGAAGTCAGTTACCTATCAAGAAAAGGTGGGAAAATCTACTGTTGATTAAGTGGTCATTGAATTTTGTGAGGAAATTAATTCTTTTACATCCCAAATGATGTCAAAATTGAAAGTACTGCTGAAGTAACGAGGTTTGAACAAACTGGTTTCCTGAACTGTGCAAGTACAACTGTTCAGATACATATTCTCATCCTGTGCCTGCAACTGTAATACCAGGATAGACAACTATTGCATCATCATTTATTGTGCAGTCAAGGTAGAATACTCATGGACACATATATTGCGTGCATAGTGTGCAATGCCAAGATATTTGTATAATGGGCCTTCTTTCAATATGGCCAAACCAAATAACCAAATAATTAGAACAACAGCATCCATGCCACCATACAGCTGATGTTATTGTTTGATCCTCTTCAGTCTCATTTTCTTCCCTGTTTAACTTTACATCAACCACACTGTATTCCTGGTTCCCTATCTCTTCAGTCTTGCCTCCCTTCCTTGCTTCTTTTTCTTCAAGTTCCCTCTTTTCTCATCACTATCAAAGTATTCTATCAAATTCAGAAGTCTGTTACTCTGTTGGATGGTCTTCTATACAACAGATTTCTCTTTAATTTGTCAAACACAGTTGTAGTTGTTCCTGAGGAGAAGAAAACAAGAAATCGTAGAGCACTTGCCTTCTATTTATTCCTCACATATGGTACTGTACATGAAGAAGTAAGTTTTTATCCCTAAAGACTATTCTTTCTGTGGGATTCCATTTTTACCAGCAGATCTCTACCATGTGGGACTTTCATCAAGGAGTTATTCCAAGAAAAGAAGCAATGAGACAATTTTACCTTTCAGATTTATGAAAAAAAAATACTATTCAGAAGAGGACAAATAATGAAAAGGAACAACCAAGCCAATGTATAGGACAAAAGTGGATATCTTAAAAATCTCCCAGGCCACTGCTTCTTTAGAATATTTCTGCAGTTTCAGATGTCAAGATAGAAAGGAAAGCAAGTTAGGAAGCCTATTCTCACTCCAGCTATACTGTCTATGGTGAGGAAAACCTGTGTATGATAGATCAGCTGATACAGGAGCAATATCAGCAAACGAAAATTACCTGAATTTCCCCTAGATTTTTTTGACTGAAAAGTTTTCTGAACAAGCAAAAGTCGTATCATTTCTGCATCGTGAACCAACATCAGGAAAACTTAACAGTCAGGATATTTGGGGAAGTAGGAAGTTCCTTTATAAAGAACTCATGACACTATTTTGACTGTTATTTTTGCAATCCTCTTATAATCACACCTTTAAAAAAATCATATTAAAGGGCTAGAAAGTGTTGTTTGAAGTTTGGGGATTGTTTATCTATATTTATTTATTGAGGTATTTATTTATTTAAAGCCCTCCACTTGGCCATAGTTTTGAGGCAGAAAAGAAAGGGGACGTTGTGTTTGAGGATAACAGCACCACACGCATCTGCAGCTGAATCAAGTACAGAAAGCAGATATTTAAAATCCAACTTCAATATTTTGCAATAGCCATTGTAATAAGAACTCCATCCTCTTACTCTAAGCGCCTGTCTCTTTCATGCAGAAAACCTCTTCTACACATTCTAAGAGTGTGACTAGCTCCTAAGAGCAGTAAATAAATGTGTCTTTGGAGCATCATCATATTTCTGAAGAGATTCTGCCTTCCATTCATAGGCACTTCCTGTTAAGCAGATATATTCAGACCCATACTCTTAGTTCTTCCTCACACATTTTAAATAGATCAGCATAAAAAAGTTCTTTCTTGCACTTTTAAGGGCATTAGACATTGACCCAAAGCAGTATCTGCACTGTAACATTCACAGAGATAGACACCATGACTTTTAACTTGGAGAAGTATTCAGTTGGCATAAGTTTGCCAATTATGTAAGCCATCATATTACTTTCACACTGTATTGGGTTACCATGGCAAGGTTTTGGTAGTGGGTGGTCCGCAGGGGTGGCCTTCTCTGTGAGAAGAGACCTGAGGCTTTCCCCATAACAGTCACAACAGCTTCTAAATGGCTTCAAAATGGACACCCTGCTGGCCAAAGCTGAGCCCATCAGTGATGCTGGTGGATCGTCTGTGATAACATATTTAAGAAAGGATAAAAAATTCAACAGAGCTGCTGTGAGGGAGAAGAGTGGGAAAAAAATGTGAGAAATGGCCCTGCAGACACCAAGGTCACTGAAGGAGGTGAGGAGGTGCTCCAGGTGCTGGAGCAGAGATTCCCTTGCAGCCCATGGTTCAGACCATGGTGAGACAGGTTGTTCCTATAGAACTGAAGTACCACACTGGAGCAGATGTCTACCCTGAAGCCCAAAGAGTACCCACACCAGAGCAGGAGTACTTACTGTTATATCATGCAGCATCTAAGCTAGGTATAGATTCAAGCATCGATCTTAGCATTTCCCCCAGACAGTGGAATGGCTACAGCCAGGCACATGGCACAGCTGTAAGGCTGAATTGAATTTTTCACAGCTATAGGAATAATGACAAGAAATCTAAGAAAAAAATAGAAACAGTAAACAGTAATGGCAGAGGAATGTGACGTAACTGAGACAAAACCAGTAAGATCTCTGAATCAAGAAAGCCTTTTAAAAAGTTTTAAAAGAGGTGAGATTTAAAACATAATTGAATATATAAAGCATTTATTTTTTAAGCAGCCATAGTGATGGAAATAACTTGAGGAATGTTATTTCTCTTAGGTAAAGGGTGAGCAGAGGGAACCATATTAAAGAAACACAGGCAATTATAAACTTATATTATCTGTGATCCTCCCTATTTATTTAGCCTTATATGACATTTATTAGTAGACTCAGTTGCAAAGGAGGTTGAGGGATGACCTCCTTGCTCTCTACAGCTTCCTGAAGAAGGGAAGTGGGGAGGTAGGTGCTCATCTCTTTTCCATGGGATCCAGAGACAGGATTTGTGGGAATGGTTCGAAGCTGCACCGGGGAGGGTCAGACTGGACACAAGGAAGCATTTTGCCACCAAAAGGGTGGTCAAACCATGGAACAGGCTGCCTAGAAAGGCAGTCGATGTCCCAGACCTGTGAAGTGTTTAAGAGGTATTTGGACAATGCCAGTAACAACTTACTTCTGATCAGCCCTGAAGTGGTCAGGAAGTTGGACAGATGATCCTGTTCTGTTCTGTTCTCTTCCATTCTGTGAAAAATAGTACCTTGTATGAATCTGCTTTCCTTACAGTAAGAGTGCTAATTTCCCTAGTTCTTCAGAAATTGCAACTGAAATAATTCTTTCCAGTATCTGACAAGTATTCTCTTATTTCCACAAACCCTATGCACCCTCAGGGCATGAGAGTATTGTAATTTCTTCTCCTGCACTCTAGCAAGCCTCATTTCTGTGTGGCTTCTCTAGCCATATAAGACTTCTGTTGTTGCTCTTTGATTCATTATTTTATCTCTTTAATTGTATTATTTCCATACTATAACATAATTTATTGCTTTCCATAGTTTCTTCAATATCTCTCCTTAATGGCCAGATTAAAAACTCTGCAGTCAAGTGATGGATAGAGAAAAGTTACAGAGAAGGTGAGTCAATTTGGACTGTGTACATTCCCAGGTTTATGTTGGAAGTCACCATTCATCTTCAGATCAGACAAAACATACAAGCTATTTCCTAAAGACAGTTTTCTTGTGGTGGCATGTGTTTGTGTTTTCAGATTAATCCTTTGAATATGGCAGAGGTTTGGATGGGAAACACCAGTTCTGCTCCACTCCTACTCCACATTAAGAGTGTTTGCAAACAGATGTTACTTCACAAGAAAAGCAGATTATCAAATTAATTTATTTCCCCTCTCCCTGAATGCTACTTTTGAACACAAAGAAGAAATAGGCATTTGGAAAGCAAGGAAGCAGGAAAAGAAGGATCAGATGCTTCTAGGCAAATTTACAACTTGAATTTTCCATGTTGCACCCATTTCACAGGCATCCTTTGAAAACACGCATGCTGATTTGTGGAGCTGTGAAAGGCTAAAATTTAAACGAAACTGAATGCTTTAGTACAAAACAGGAGCGGGTCACTTCCTGCTATTTCTGGTCTATCTGCCTGTGCCTGGAGCATGAGGGAATGAGGGAAGGGGGAAGGAGTGTAGTGGTGGAAGTGCCAAGCTGCTGAAGTTCAGAATAAATCTGTCTCCTGGCAACTCTGCACATTTGCTTTCCTTTCCCTCTACCAAGTGTTGTGGTACAGCTGAATACAAAGTCAGCAACAACTTTACGTCCTCCCGCTGAAAAAAATATAACTGAATGCAAGGCAAAGTAAACACACAAGTAAATCAGAAAATGGAGTCTCTCCTACTCAAATGCTTTCCATCCTTCCATGTAAAAAAATGCTGAAAATACCACTCCTGTTTTTTAAAACTAGGGAGTCAAGGAAGAGGAGCCACTCCAGTGCTGATGCCTGCATGACACTACTGCTGGATTGCCTGGTGAGCTAGTAACAATACCAGCTGCTGAGTGCTAAGACTAGTCCTCAGCATAAGATTAGTCCTCTGCATATACCTTGCTCTCTGTTTCTTTCTAACTCTCTTTTTTGTGTTGGTCACTTTTAAATTTAAGTCTGATATCTTAACATATGATGCCAATGCTTCAGGATTAACATTCAAAACTTAATTTCATATCAGCTTCCCCTTCTCTGAGCCAGTCTGGTTCCAGGCACAGATGGAGTATGTTTCCCTTTATCAACTCTTTACTTCTTTCAGAAGTGAAGTGAAGCAACCATGAAGGTGATTTTAACTAACACATGATTGCTATCATAGCTCAGATTAAGAAGGTAATATCCAGCTCAGTGGTGGTAGCCTCTGAAGATGAACTGGCTTCCTCCCTTACAATTGTGGTATTGAGTTCAAATCTGCATATATGATGGACAGGCAAACCCTGCTTTTCATAGGCACAAGCCCCAACTTACAGATAGACAAGGCCTCAAATGACACAAAAACGCTCCCTAGCACACTCCATTTGTCTAAATCACTTTCTGTCCCTGAAGATAAAAGAAGAAAATCCATTTTAAGAATGAACCTGCTCATAATATCCATATTTTCCCAGTAAGGATTTTTCAGGCAGGAAGTAGTCCAAATGAAAAGATTTAAAATATTCTTAAATTTCTTTCATGAGCCAGTCTATCAGCTCTTAATTTTGTAGACCTTTTGACACAATCAAAGGCAGCTTTCCCTCTTGTCTTACAGGTACTCTGTTTCAAGCTGAAGCCAGAAATAAGCCTCTAATGTGACTGAGGTGACTGAGGTGACTGATCACATTAGAAAGAGTAAAAACCAATGACAGAAAATTCACAGAGAACTAGAGGCCTGCTATGTTTTGCATGATTCACTGTTGACCAGTGAATACATTTATAAAATGACAGCTTAGAGACAGGGCTAAAAAGAGTAAGTGCAAACAGCACAATATATTTCTATCACTTCTCTCCATCTCTAGTAACAAGAATGGCAAGAAGGGGAGTACCTCCTGCTCTAAAAGTTAAGACAAATGCAGAATTTCCTTTGCTAAAAGGTTTCCTCAGTAACTTGGCAGTGTGCACTTGTTATTCCCCAAACTTTCTGCTCTGAAATCCTGTGCTACCCTCCTGCGACATTTTCTTGCATGGGCTCCACTGAAGTTTGGGCCTATTGTTTCACAACAAGGGAGCTGATCCTTCAGCAGTTACTTATTTATTGAGGTCACTTGAGGTCAGTGATGTGGGTTTTATGGGGTGCTTTTTTTTTTTTCAGAATATGGTCAGTCTGGTCTTTGGAATTCTTTTAATTTTGCAAAGGAGGAGGTAGGTGGTGAATGAGTTTTGTTTTAAAATTACTTACGTATCAAATGCATACGTCTGTACCTGCATTGTATCTATAACTGGCTATTTTCAATGCATGTCACCCTCCTGTCACAATTTTGGTTTGATATTAATGGACTCATGGTTTTTCATGAGCAAGATCATAGTTCTTTATTTTTCACTGAGGGTTGTTTCTTTTTTTGTTATGCAGTAAGGAAAGGCTACTCTGCCTTACCTCTCACATTTCCTTCTTGCCTGGGTGACAGGGGATTTGTTGACATTTGCTGCATGCCCTGTTGCTATTATAAATCGGAAGCTACATTTCAAGCTTCAGCACACTCAGAGTTAAGCTGCACTGGAAAGAGGACAATGGAAAATATAAACGGAAGAAATTTGAAGATATGGAAGCGGAATTATTTGCAGGAGATTTTTCTTTTCTTTTAAAGCATTTAAGAATAGAATGAGAAAAAAATCCTTATAAAGTGTGTGTGGGGGGGGCGGTTTGCTTTGTTTTTAAAGCTGGATGTCTAAAGTTAAGGTTCTAACTCTGTGTTTAGTTATCACAGTTTACCTCCACCAAAGCCACCCTGAAATCTTCCCCTGAAACAATCCTCAGGACAAAAAGTATAGAATTATGATGTGAAATATTTTCCAGAATCCTGAAAGTGTCTTTCTAAATAGTGCTTATTGTCAGGATTTTAATGAATTGAGAAATTTGGTTAAAAAAACCCCAAACAATACACACACTGTATGAAGAGTTTCAGATTTAATTTTAAAAGCTTTTCATTTGTGTTTGTGTAATATACAAAAAAAAAATAAATACCAACTACTGAAAAAATAAAGAAAGAATAATCAGAGCAAAGTTAATTTCACAAATTGGCCAAATAATGTACTTGAGCTGACTAGAATTCAAATATTTCTTTTTAAGTTTCACTTTATAAGAAATTTCTGGAAAAAGTTTGTTCTCCTGTGTTCTATTTCAAAATAGAAGGAGTGTTTTACACCAGGAAATTTCCTTGAAATGAAAATTTAGGTTCTCTACTGCAATAGCCAGAAATTCTGGACACTAAACAGCTCCGAGCAACTTTAAAAGGACTGTAAATGCAAATCAGGTTATTTATGTGGACTATTTACAATGATGTCCATCTAGTGAAAACACGTGTAATGCGGGGAGTCAATTTTAAAAATGTGGCCACAGTTCAATACCACAATCCTTAAAAACTAGAACAAATAGAAAACATAAAATAATAGAGGAAGCATATAATTTGGATTTTTTTTATAACCTATTTTAACTTGTTTTACTATGTTTCTTCTTTTCTCTGAGATAATTTACTGTGTAATTTAAACCTGCAAGATAATTTCGACCTTTTTTCCTTTATTATTAGCTATTAAATTTTATTTAAGCTTGATCGTTCGTAAAGGGATGGGTGGGATAAAGTGAAGCTTCTAATTTGGCATCCTGCTCTAATCTCCTATTCGAGAGTGCTACGGGCTGGGGTTTTACATAGTAATATACGGGCAGCAGATAGAGAGATTCGATACATACCCACACTTTTGCATATCAGTCTCAAGAGCGGCCTGTATGTTTTGCAGCAGTAGCTGGCCAAAACAGTCCCTTTTGGACTTCAAATCAGCTAATGTCCCTATGAGGGAAGCTCTTATATTTTATAGTTGCTTTGGGCTCGGGGTTGGTTTTTGGAGGATGAGGTGGTTAAGGCTTACTCCTGAACTGCAATCCTCCTGCCCTTAAGTTTAAGGCTATTTTCAGACTTCACCAAACGTTTGATTTTTGTAATTATCATTAGGATTTCCCTCACCCCACCCCCTTCCCAACCTCTCTCTACGCGGAAACTAAAATTGCGATTTAGATATTTAGTCCCAGCGGCCCTGCCGGTGCTCAGCAAATGGTTCCATGTCACTCGCTGCATCACAATATCGGAGCGGCGGCGCTCGGTGGCAGCTAATCCTCTGAGCCCGTTAATAAGCTTAGGAGCACGTTCATTGAAGACTGACGCGTTAGTCACAAACAGGGAGAAAATATCTACTGGGGGAAGCTGAATTGGTTTTAATCATCTGCTAATCACCAGTAATGAGACCTACTCTGGGGAAGAAAAGAAAAACAGATAGTCAGAGGGAGGTTTTGTTCTTCACAGCGGAGTAACAGGGAATGAGAGGGCAGCTGTTATTAGGAGAGAAAAGATGGAAAGAAAGGAGGGATTTGGCCAGACCAGATGAAACTTCTTCTGTGGCGTACTGTTTTGTTAGCTGAGTGTTTCTTTCATTCAGCCTCCAAAACTTCAGATCTGTCAGCCCCTCTGAAAGCCCCGGCCCACCTCTCCAAGCCGCCAGGGAGAAAAGGAGCCGCCACTCCGCCCCGACCCCCCCGGACTCCTCCCGTCCTATGGCCCCGCTCCCCCCAAGCCCGCACCCCCAGGCCGCGCGGCCCCGCGCCTGGCTCCTCCAGCTGCGAGCAGAGGAGTGGCAGGGCGGCCGGCTGGCTGGCGGGCCTGCCTTAGAGGGGGGTTGGATGGTCCTCCGTCTCCCTGGAAGCTCACCTGGATGGTGCTTTCCTATGCACTCACGTGTCTACCTGGGAAAGTTGGGCTTCAAGGTGGCTACTGGAAATAAACCAAGAGGGGGGAAACACGCCAGCCTGATTGATGGGAAGTCATCTCTCCTTCCCATCAGCGACACCTGAGCAAAGCCTTTGCTTCAGGAAGCAGGCATCATGTTCTGCGAGTGGAAGTCGAACCGCAAGCAAGGCTATGGTTTTTAAGGAAAGCTGTAAAGGAACTATGTTCTGTGCATCGTGCAGATCAACATCCTTAGTTCCAAGGTGCTGGTGAGGACCTTTGCAAGACACTGAATATAGCAGGTCACTCAGTTCCTTAACAGTAGGCCCTGGGTATCTCCGTCAGCTAGATCATGATGACTTTGTTTTTTTTAACTGGGTTTAAATTTTGGGTTATAATTGTGCATCTGGTTTAGAAAGAGGAAGAAAGCCCTTAGCTACATTTTTTAAAAATCCAAGCTTGGAAGAGCTCTTTAAGTGATTATGAAGTTGACTAAATGTAAAAGCTTTGCAAAGGCAGTAATTTCAGACACACTTCTGGCTGCTAAGACATGTCTGTGTTTCATTTTCTGTATATTTTTAGGGAGCTTAAGTGGGGTGGGTAGCTCACTCATTGGAAAAAGGTTTTTTTAAATGTCATGCTTCATTTGGCTGCATGGAAAAGCTGAGTATCAGATGTCCTGTCAGGAAATAAGATACACTGATATACAATGTGCAAACATTTTATTTTGAAGAACTCCTTCACAGTCTCACTTCATGGAAGTGAGTTGCCCAACTTAGTCACACAGAAAAGAGAAGTCTACATCCTGATTTAGGTTTAATTTCTTGGTTTAGAGCTCATGGCAGCAGGAGAGCTGAAAGGGAAAGCGTACCTCAATTTTTTTCTGCGGTTTCAATAATTCTTATCTCCACCATCAGGAAATGGGTCCCAGTATACCAGGATATGGAAAGAGCACTAGCCCAGGGAAAATTTTTAACTTCTTTATAGCTTGTTTATTAAGAGTGGAAGCAGGAATGGCTAGTCTTTTACCTAGGATCATGACAGCATCATGTTTCTGATTTTGCAGAAGGGCTTTCTGGGGGTCTGGGAATAGGTGGTACCAATGAAAAACAAAACTCCATCGTCAGGCAGTTTTCTTAGCCCTCTTGAACAGAAGGACTTAAGAAGTTTTACATGTGAGAGTAGGCAACCCTTCTCTAAATGCCTGTTGTTATGATGTGACCTTATTCTAGCACCATCAAAAGTCCCTTAGGCTCCTTTAGAAGACAAATCCAGTTATTTTAGGAAGGGAACAAAACCAAAAAAACAAAACAAACCAACCAACCAACCAAACAAAAAAACCAGAAAAAAGTAGACTCCTTTTCCTGTGTCCTAAAAGGACTGACTCATGCACTGCCATTTACTCCTGTTGAGTTACTCCTGATTTCTCAGCTCACCTTGAAGGAAGAATAGACTGTTCCTTAAAAGTGGCTCTTTATCTTGGGATCATCATTCTCATTGGCTTCACACAGATAACCTGAAAGGTCTCACAGAAAAGAAAAAAAAAAATCCCATTAGAAACCAAGCCTCTTCACAGGTCATCAAAGGCAAAAGGGAACCTCTTGCCTGCTTATTCAACAGCACTAGGATTTTCAAGCCATAAACAGTCACAGACTGATGAAATATTCCCAGTGATCCTCAGCAGTAAGATAATGTGCAGAAACCAGTGTTTCAATCCATTAGATTGAAATTTAAAACAGAAAATGAACTTAGAAAGATGTCTTTCTATTAAAACTATAAGAGATGCCAGACACAACCAGTAGTGATCTCATGTATATGCTCCTTCCAATTTGGAAGCAACTTTGCTATGATAGTGAGCACGTCATCAAAGCCTTGAGGTAATGTTTAATTGCATTCTTTTTCTTTTCTTTTTCCACAAGTATGTTCGGTCTTGTACTGATGTTTTCTCAGTTAGTTCATCTGTCTCTGCATTTTATCTTTCTGTCTGTCAGGCTTATTAGCATACTTTGACAGATTAAAAGGCTAAGGTCAAACAAGCAAATCCCCAAAGAAATACTGCTAATTATTGTCATATGTTTTTTAAATACTTTTGCTTCTTCAAAGAATTTCATAAGGAACTAAATTCAACTTTGCAGTCTGTTTCTTTTATGAGCCCCTCCTCTACTTAACATCGCTTTTCCTAGCTACCCTCCAGTGCCCTTACTTCCATTCTCATTTCTTTAGCCAAGCAATTAGCTACTTACAAAAATGCGAGATTATGCTTCAGATGAGTTACATTTTGTGCAAAGTACCTGGAATACATATTGATGCACTTTACAGTGTTCAATGAGCCAACAAACATGGGTTTGGGTGGCTTTTCTGTTTCCTGAAGAAGCAAAAGATACTTTTTATCGCTGTCAAAGTAACACCAATCATCCTTCTTCCAGAATCCTGCTCAGGAGCTAGTGAAAGTTGCATACAACTGTGGTCAAGAAAGAGGTCCTTTGGACTCCAGTATCTTCCCTCTGTTCATGTGGCAAGGAGGATTGGCTTGGTCTGGAGGTAGAGTCAGAAGGCCAATAAACTGCACATTAATGCCAGATGCTGTACGAAGCTTTCTTTACCTTCAGCTTCTTAGAAGACAGAGCAGGTAGACAGTCTGATCATGAGTGAAAAGAATTTTGAGAAGAACCGAAACACAGAAGTCCAACTCATGTTCAGTTGGGAAGAATCATCACAGCCACAGCTGAATAGTTTCTGTATTCATTGTTGGCCAAGGTAAATAAATAATAAGGTAGAAGTTGGACGGATAAGGAAAGTATTGACTTCTTGTGAGGACGAGACAACAAGTGGCTAAAATAAATAGAGGGGGAGTGCTTTTGGAACAAGATAAGCAACGAAACAACCCTGATGAGCTTAATGAGCAGACATGTATTTATCTTATGCCTCCACTTTTCTATTAATTTCCAGATATTTCCATGCTTCAAGACAATACATCTGCTCTGTAAAGGTGTAGTTGTTTGACGGCTCTGCAAAGGTAGCTTTGCCAAACCTTGTTCATGGCAGGTAAATCATTGCATGGCCTAAGACAGTGTTCATTAGTAGCATTGTCAATCAACTGGGAGTCCTGCCAGAGAATTGCTGATGATACGACAGGGTCAGAGATGAAGATATTCAGTCTCTATTCATCCATCAGATTTATTTTTTTTTTAATCAATTTACAGCATGATAATTGAGTCAAGTTTATTGTGCTGCCTCTCAAACAATGTAGGATTTGGTGATTATAAATCTCTTGGTACTGAGACGACACAAAAAAAGAGAAAAGAGAGGAAGAGAGGAAAACGGTAGGAAGGAAGCAGGAGAGTAGGGATAGGGTAGGGAGGTGAAAGCTAATTGTTAAGATAAATATTTTAAGAAAGGAAAGTTTCAACTGGAGAAGGCCTGTCTTTAAGATGAAAAAAATAGTTGAGAGATGAAGTCCTCAGTTAACGAAATTCTGCACTGAAGGTGAAGAGCTAAATTGCCGTTCATGTATCAGTATCATCTGAAATTATTCCACTGATAAAACCAATGTGTATCCCTCCCAGGGGAATAATACTGCCTTCAAAAGTATTGTTTCTTTCTGCTGTGTTGGAGACCCCTTTTGTAAAACATTTCACCCTTCATCCATGCAGCTGTGCACACCTGTGTGCACATACGTGTGCGCAAGGTCTGTGCACTGACTAGGTCTCCGCATCACAAGATTAAAAAAAAATATTAATATGGAAGGGAAAAATTAAAAGCTTCGTTCTAAGGCAGAAAGTGGAAGGCTTTCTACAGGAAAGAAAGTCCTCTTCTGCCAGCATGGTCTGGCTCTGATTTCCAGGGCAAATGTCCAGCATTGTATTTCCAGTCCAGGAAAAAGGGTTTGTAAGCCTCCCTCCCATAACCTGCACCCTTCTCACACTTATGCTAAAGAGTAAAAATAAATGCTGTTGCTACCATATACAGACTTTCTGTAAACTGATGTTACTGGTAAACACGTGCTTGCTTATCTACTTTCCTTAGTTTGCTGTTTGGCTGATTTCAGATACATGATAAATAGACCACTCCTAAATTTTTGTATAATTACGTTTAAATATAATTTTGGGCAATTAAAACAAGTGGGCGAGGAATTCATATAAAATCTGTCTCAAAATAAACCTATAAAATATCTGAGTGGTGCATTACAAGGTAATGTCTTAAACTACCCTCACACAGCAGCCATGCCCATGAGTTTCTCCCCTCAGCCCCCGACTCCTTTCTGGGACTCATCAGGCTGATGCTGAACATATTTAAATCCTCCCTATAAAAGGTTTAGTCTAAGTTGCTTCTCCAGTACTTGTTTGAACATTAAATATGCAAATAATCATCATTACACTTCCAACAATTACACATGTTTGCGAGCACCATGTCAAGTACTGGCAGCAGTGCAATCATTTGTAAAGACAAATATTCCATTCCAAGAGATGTCATGCTGCTTAGAAGATTTCTTTTTGTATTAGTAGCCACACTGCTGCTTCATAAAGTGTGCAAATGAACGTGACAGTGCTGCCAATAGCTGCCAGTTCCTTCCTCTCAGCAGAGCAGATGTCAATCAACCATCCCAAACAGACAAGGCCTCAGTACTGCCGCAGACATTAAACATGTAGGATGGAGAAGGGAGGGCACAAACAACACAGGCAGCGCAAGGGCTCAGCATACTCCTCTCTCTCCTTCTCCCTCTCCCTCCTCCTTCTCTCTCTCTCAGCCTCTCTCCCTCTCTGAGGAGGCCCGAGGCCGTTGGAATATTTTAATTTCTGATTTCTGACTATATTATCGCGTGTTTGTAACAGACGAATTGTAATTTGTAACTCTGAGGTGGTATGAAAAGCTGCCTGTGACCGTAGGACAGATGCAGGCGTGTGTGGCAGACTTCTTCTCTGCTCACTGCTCTTGCCTCCTTCCTTCTCTCTTCTGCTCTTTATGTAGTTATGGATAATTGTCAGCATCCACTTTTGTCACATACAAAGTAGCAGCTTAGAGAAGATGCAACTTTAGTCAGGACTAATCTTGCCTCCTCCTGAAGTGGGAAAATCCCAAGTATTTCAGGGCTCTATTGATAACCCTTGTGCTTTTTTCCATAAAAGACGGATGACTCTGGCAAGCTTGGGAGACTGCAGATAATGGGATTGACTTGGTACTTAAATCTCAGTGAACCAAGACAGCATAAGTAATTAGTGAATTGGATCCATACTGGGGTGCTAATGATGGCTAATACTGCCCCACACCATTCTAAAAACCACAAGATACACATCCATCTCACTCAGATAAAACCGAGGGGACACTGCTTTTGCGAACATCATTTATTTCTTCCTTAACACAGAATTTATCCGCCGTAAAAAAAATAATCTAATTTTCCAGAGTGACATCAAGAAGAACAAGTGACCATTCTGTCAGAAGAGTTCATTATGATCACAAATACCTCTGGTGTTTTTAATTAAGAAAGGCTAATTAAGAGAAACTACGCATTTATCTTCTTATCTAGTTGTCAAGGGAAGTCACAAGCACTAACTATATGCTGTTTGAAAGGAGAGGCAGAAAGCAGTTCATATTTTTAATCTTCTTTCCTTTTTTTTTGTTTCTATTTTATTTTCCATTTTCGAGCAGACCAAATTCTCACAAAGGAAAAAATTCACTTAAAGAATTTATGTTTTTAATCCAGTGCTCCAACTTTTATTAAATGTAGTTCAACTCCAATTCCCATTTTTTCTCCAGGTTAGTATAATTGTGTACAAACTACCATTCTGCCTCATTTTTCTTCCCCCATGGAGTGATAGCATTTTATCAGGATAATTTAGATAAATGTCTTTCCATAGGGTTTGCTTATCCTTCCAAGAGCTATGATCGACAAACAGCCACATAAGATAAATGGAATTGTGTTTTGATCAAATGTATTCTCATCTAAAAGTACAGAGGGTTTCAAGGTGAGGGGAATGACTGTTTTCCTCAGATGTGATCGTCAGAGGGTAGTCCTTTGCCCATGCCTGCTGGTTTGTTACAGTGGCTGCAAGTTAGGATGTTTCTGCATGTGAGCATGTGAATTGCAAGTATCAGAGCCTAAAACCAGGGTCGGCTCTTTGGAAGATGTGCTGAACTAACAGTCTTGGCAAAATAGTTTACGCAGATAGCTGAAGACAGGGAGGAGTTTGTTTGGGTGGGGGGTAAATAGCATGCAGAAACTGGGAGCCCAGGCAACCTCCAGCTTTCCTGCTGCCAGCTAAATCCTAAAGCCAGACAACAGATTTTGCCTCTTTCAGCTTCTTCTTTACAATTCCTCCAGTTGTTATGGGACTTTAAAAAAGGTGTGACCCGGGGCAGGCTTGGGCTGTAGCACATAAAGGGTTAAGATGCAAAATTACTGATTAACTGCAAAAGACACTCCTGCCAGACACTTTTCCCCCCCCCCCCCTTTTCTTTTTTCATTAGGATTAAGCTGAAATCTTTCTTTTCCCTGGCTGTCAGAAGAGTCTTAACTCTGTGCTCGGTTATTTCGGCAAGTACTTCGGTAGGTGTGTGTGTCCACAGTAGGAAATGCTTTTTAAGGAGAACTTCATATTCAACATTTGAGGAAAAAGCTATTTAATGCAGGGGCTCTTCTTTTTCCTTCTCAATCTGTAACTGATTAGGAGGCATTCAAAGCTAATGTAGGATGAAAAGATGGGCAGATTCTCGGCTGAGGAGGTGGAAGGCGGGGGTTGGTTGGAGTAGGGATCTGAACTGGATTAGGACAAATCCGAGTTTTAGTTGGGATGAGGCTGAAGTTTTAGATCAGAGGCAGGCAGGCTGCCCTACATCAGCAGAAATGCTCTCACCTCAGTGACTGTTTCTGCTTCTCAAAAAGCAGAGATATCCCCTGAAAGTAGGGCTTTAAAGACCGCAGCTTTAATCTCATCCTTTCTATCTGGGCCAGACATTTTTGTTTGTTTGTTTCTTTCTGTCTTGCTGCACATGAGAAATTTAGGATTCTGTAGTTGCTAGATGCATGTATTTCTAAAATGGCAGGCATTTTAATAATATTAATAAATCACTCCATTCTTTAAGTCTAAAATTGAACTATGCTTACTCCCCAAACAGGTTTCCTTTTGCTTTTCTGTTTACCACTGGCTTACCTGGTTCTTGCTAGCTTTTAGGCTTATTGTAATCCTTAAAAATATATTAAAAAAAAAATAATTTTTTTAAAAAAAGTCTTTTCACTATGCAAGTCTGAAGTACTTTGACCTCAAGAAATCTGAAATATTTTAGTCTGCATAAAAAACCAGGATTCCCATTTCATAATTAACAACATGTATTGGAAGCACTGCAGTCTTGAGGGGTAGGACAGCAGTATAACAAAATACTGTTGTTAAGATGTGAGGATACACCTTCTGCGAAAGTAGGACACTGTGAAGGAAAGTCCCTTTTCTTAGGTTTCATGCTATAACGGTTCCTTTCCATGAATTTAGCTTTTGGAAGAGCTTCATTGCTTATCTTCCTAACAGCCTGCATTTCCCCTTGAATATGGTGAATGCAGCTGCAGGACCCTGAGTCACCAGTTTCAGGAGTATGTCAGATAGTGGGGGTCTTTAAAGAGTTTTCTAGCAGAAAAAGAAATGCCACCCCCTCTTTTGACTGAATTTGCTCAAATATTTAGTAGTTACTTCAATTTCTGCTGTCTTCCCTGGAAACAGCCCTAAGAATTGCAGTCACTTATAGAAATAATCACATCATTGGACAATGGCATCTAAAATACTGCAATTCACACTTTTTACTTCTGAAACATTATTCCCCATTTTTTCTTACTAAACAAGAAGACTTCAGCAGGAATCAGGGAAAAAGAAAACCTCAACCAAAAAAGCTAGAACTGATATATGATCTATCCATCACACCTTAGACTTACATACACCATTAGCAGAATTACAGAGCTTGTAGTAAACAGTATTAAATCTCAGACACTTGGCTAAAAGCAGGTTCTATATACAAGGTTATAGAAAAGGAGAGGTCATTTCTACGAAGGTACTAACCTTCCCCAAACTCATATCTGTCATGTATTTTATTCCCTAACATTTAAAAAGGAGGTAAATTCATTCCCACATCTTTTTTAATGAGACTTGGAAAGTTAAATTAGAAAAAAACCCAGCAAACAAGCAAACAAAAAAAAAAGGTTCAGAGTCCTTACATGTATCTGAAGAAAGGATAGACTATACTAGTTAAGTTCTTTTTGATCATGAAAGGTGGAAGTCAAGATAGCACTTGTTTTTCCTATTCATCAGAGAAAATAACAGGAGCTGCAGAAGCATTTTCATTAAGGGGAGGAATATGGAAGAATGAATTTTGAATTCCTTTTTCCTGTTGGAAAATGCACACATTTTTTGTTGTCTGCTGTGGGAGAGTTTTACTGCACATAGATAAGTAGTAGAGATAGTAAAGGTTTATGTAAAGGGAAGATGGAAATAGTACACAGAACTGTTTCATTCAACTTCTGGTTTTCCTTTTCCATGATTAAGCACACATAGCAAAAACACAAAAAGAAATGGATCTTATTTTACAGAAAGCAATTCAGAATACTATTCTTTGCTTTGTACATCTTATACCAGATATCAGGATGCTGCTGGAAGAGTGCCAGAATTGAAAGTAATTCCCCCAACTTGAGCAAACAGTTCTGAAATTTGCCAGTTGCTGGCATATTTCCACTGGTTTGAAAGTTTGAAAGCAAGCTAAAAAATTTAGGGGTAGTTTTTGTTTGTTTGTTCCTGACCACTGATAGCATGAGCTAGCAGCTGGTAGGAGAATAAAGGAAAATGTGTGTGTATTGGCAGCAGACAATTTATAACATGAAGCAATTATTCTCTCAGAGCCTTAAACATCAGAACTTGTGTCTTAAAAAATAATAATTTGCTTGGACAATTTTACAACTGAGCATTTAAGTTCTCCCCATTTTTCCTCCTTCAAAGATGTGTTGGAATTTGTAACCAACAAGATACATAATTTATCAATCTTGTACTCTTTTTTAAGAGGCATTTTTCAATCTTGGGCCTTTCAAAGCCGCCTTGGCAATCCGAGCTTGGTAAACCTACATCTCCACCTAGTGGTTTCACAGAAAGGCGAAGCAATCATTTTTCAAGCAGTGTGAGCACCCAGCCGGGTTGCAGTGCAACACCACTGTGAAGAGACTACAGTTTTTCTGAGAGAAATATTTTAAAAGTTGTGATTAAATATATAGATGCACATCCTAATTGAATGTTGAAATTTTACTGCCATATGTAATTATATAATGGCTCTTTTATTTTTTAATATTCTTTAATAATTACAGCTCCCAGCAGAAAAATCTCTAAATTTAATGCAGCTTCAGTTCATCTCGTATTTTCTGTAACCATTTCTATAGCATGCTTGGACAGTGCTGAAAGATTCCCGTCTTTCCTATACCCACATCTCTGCAGCAAAGTTTGATGCAAGCCCCAAACTAAGCACAAAAAAATTAACAAGAACTTGAAAATGCCTGGGACCTCTCCTTTGCACAGCTATGTTTTTTACACTCTCTGGTGTAGGATACTTTATATCTGCTGTGAGGAATTTTTAGGAAATCCATGAAGGGAACATGTGTGCACAATGCTCATGACTTAGGTACTAGAGCAAGAAAGATTTTTAAAAGCTGTCCTGTCCTTTCCCCAAAAGCTTTATGTTGTCTTTTCTTTACTCTCCAAAAGCTTCTTTCTCCAAATGCTTTAACAAAATTATGAAGGATACATCTGAAAGATTCTTTTTTGGAACAGAGGAAATTGAATTGGTGAAAAAGGCTCTGGCACTGACGCAGTTTCTCACTGTCCCATATAATTATTGTAAATCATCCCTGCAAGAGCTGCCCAAAGCACAGAAAAAACCTTCAGGTGCACAAAGAAACTAACATCTTTCAGTACAAGCAAATGCATTCTGTTTTAAAAGAAATCCCAAAATATAGGTAAATATTAAACTAGTCTCCTGATCCTGTCCAAAATATTTTATCTTTCCTAGTTACAGTTTTCATTCCTCGTTCATGCCCCTGCAGTGCCAACCACTACACACAGCAGTGAAAATCTAAGTGTGTTTTGTGGGGTTAGAATTCCATTCTTTTAACAAAACAGTCAGTTCCACATAACTATTCACAGCGCACAAAATAAAGTGTGTTCCTAAACCTGTGCAGGACTGGATCCTTCACATGGACGGTAAATGTACTGTTAATTAAATGCTACTTGTAATAAAATATATTAGAGTGATTGAAGCTGCTGTAGCTGCAGCGGGCCTAGAAAGTACAATAATCCTTCACTGTAATGTAGAATCTTCGTGTCAGAAACATGTACAGTACTTAGAAAAAGTATAATTAATGCATATTAACATATATACTCAGAGAGAGAATATATGAAGATGGTGCTCTGGGACATGGTTAAAACTTTTGTGACTTCAAATTAGAGAAATTTGGAAAATCTCCAGTTCAGCAATTTAAAATGATTAAATGGTATCATAATAGTGCCCTAAAAAAATGAGCAAATGTGAAGAAATGTGGGAATGTGGTTTTATTTCATTAATGAGATATTCCAGCCTTAAGTATTGTTTTCCACAAATACAATAAGTATTGATTTTCTTAGGTAATTAAGAATGGATTGTCACCCACAAATAATAAAACTAAATATTAATTCTTGTATAGTGAAATGAAAAATTAGATGCTTATTTCAATGATGAGTAGCATATGAAGGTCATTAGACAGTCCAAGGTCAGTACTGGATTAAAACTGAGATCTACCGCTGAAAAGCAAAGAGGAATTATTTTGGAGGAGGGACATTTTAAGTGGCTCAGGCTGAGAACTGTTGCTAACTGAGATGGTCATTGTCTGAAATTTGGAGATGGAGGTGAAAATTGGAGGTCAAAACAAGCTCATTTTTCCTTCTTTTAAATAGCAAGACCTGTAGGGCGCTCTCAGACATCATAATGAATTCACCAGCAAGAGACCTAATCTGGGCTCGCCCTGAGCTCTTGTGAGTTGCTGGGCTGTTCTGAGCATTTAGGAATGGTGTTCTTTCCTGCATGCTATATCTGACACAAACATGTCACAGATGGATGCCGAGTGCTCTTGACAGCACCCAGTTAGAAGCAGCTTGGGCAGACAACACAAGTGCTGCAAAACTCTGGAGGAGGAGAAAAATGGAGCTGGTTGACAAACAAGAAGGAGAAGGCAAACCCCACAGACATCATTTCCTTGTTACTTTTCCTTGTGACTGATGACTTTTTGACATTTCAGACCTAGACAAAAATGTAGGTTATATAACTTAGCAGAAAAGAAAAAAGTGACAATGTTGTTGATTTCTTTTCCTGGTTTACATGAAGCCTGAAAAGTGGAAATTCAGCATCTTTAGGAAGAAAAGGTCAGAGTCCACCTGAGTTGCTCAGTCTTGCTTGCCTATTGTTTGCTGGTCATTCTCTGTCCAACTGTTTAAATCCATGCTAAGTCCTTTAAGTAATCCAAGTAGTCAATCAAAGAAGTGTGATTGAGGACTCTTCACTGGCTGCCACAGCAATAAAGGGGACACGAATGTTGTTCTAATGATATATGTAAGAGGATGAAGTATCTGGTGCTCCTACTTGAAAGATATTTTTGCTTTTCCTGACTGTAAAATTCCCGCTCTCTCTCACAATAAGGGTAGCTGTAACAGAAATCTAGAATATCACTCTCTCAGGAAAAAATGAAACAATATGTGGCATTGGATAAAATCTCTTCCAACTGTTTAGGAAAATTACAGGCCCTACAAATATTCCAGAGAAATTAAAACTCAAAATAGCAACTTTGTCTAAGTTCAGACTTGCAAATATTTCAACCACTGTAGATTTCTCACCTGTTAGATGAAATTTGTCATCTCTTAGATGAGATTTCTCATCAAATATATCTTCAAGAGAATTCTGTGAAACATAAGCAGTGGGCAGAGCTAGTCACTGAATGGCAGACTTCATATTACGTTGTCTTTGACCTAAAAGGAGGAGTAATTGTGAGCTTGCTTTATGGATCTTTTAGTTTTCCAGTACAACCAGCTCATGCCTGACAGGGCACGTTATGTTCACAGGTAACTGTTAAGACTTTCAAGGAAGTACTGAATATCACACAGGATTTATCAGACATGTACAGCAAAGTCGACATGATGAGACTCAGATTATTGTAATACCACTGTTGGATCTGAAAAAAAAACCAAACCAAACCAAACCAAAAACCCAAAACAAACCCTTCACATAAAGTAAAACCCTTATATAATTCCCAGTGCCTTTACAGGTCAAGGAACAAAGCAACCTCCCACGGTTGTAGCATAACATGGCTGGAAAACTTCTTGTGTCCTTATTGCTAGGGCTGGTTTTCTTCATTTCTCAGGAATTAAAAAAAGCATGAACTCTGGATGAGTCATTATTTCTAAAACTTGGGGACCCATAAATAGAGAGACCATCACACAACGTTCTTCAGTTACAGTCATATATTTAATCAGAGATTTATTAGAATAAACTGATATATGAACTCTAGTATTATAACTAATATGTAAATTCTAGTGTAAATTTATAAAATCTAGTATTAAACACATTTAGCATTTTGTTTCTGTCCATAATCCCACTGATTAAATTTTTTTATAAAGTTATTTCTTCTTTATTTTTTTGGAGGGGGGGATGGGTGGGTGGAAATGGTGCATTTTCAAGTATAAGCCAAATTTTCTCACATCCATGTCAATTTCAGTGTAGTTTTACCTAACTTTTCTTAGAAGTCCACACTTACTGAGAAACATTTCCTTCAAAAACCAAAAATCCTGACCTCCTTCACTCACAAGGGAAGTGACCTGCAAGAGTGTTTGAGCACCTACGTGAGCAGCATGGCAGTGCGGAATGCCTTGTCCATACCAGTGGTGGGAAAAGGCAGCTTTTCTTAAGCCTATTCCTCCTACTTTTGTTTTTTTCCATCACTCCCACCCCCTGCCAAAAAAGATCAAGATAGACTTAAGTTTTGTTCTTTAAAAAATTAAAACCAACATATGCCCTATCTTTCATCTGACTGTGAATATTTCATTGGTCAGTATTCTGGGAACATCTAATATTACTGCATTAACACTGCTGCACATAATAAGTAGTGCAAACTGACAAAAATTGAAAGTACATGGGGGAGAAAGAGGTGTTTGAAATCTTAGTTTAATTGAAGTCCAAGGTAGCATTTATCTGGTGATTTCAATAAAGCAGGGATTCCAGTGTAACTGATGACAAAACCTTCTGACTGATTCCATTGGTACATAGATTTTTGACGGCATGTAAAATATTTTCCTTATTTGTAGTAAGTGTTTAAATATGTATGCATATGTGCATTTATATATATTGTCGAGTAACGTACAGAAGGAGACAATGTAAACAAAATCACCTAGAGAAACATTAAATGATATTAACAAATTAGAGTCACTGATGTGTCTCCCTTGTATAGAATCAAAGTTGTAATGGAGAAAAAGGAGAAGAGGATGCCAGGAACATGCAAGGTAGTCTCCATAGAGAACACAGAGCAAATGTACAAAGACAAAAAAAGAAAAAACAAAAAACCCAAACAAACAAACAAACAAACAAAACTCAAAACAACCCCCCAAAAAACAAACAAACAAAACCAAAAAACAAACCCTAAAAAACCCAGAATGATAAAAGTTAGAAAAACAGAATCATACAGCAGATTTAGCCTTTATTAGCTAGCTCATATGCAAAACGTCTTTCACCATTAAACAAGGCAAGGAGATATTAACATCCACTGCACTATTTCTGCCCTGCACATACACAAAAACATATAATGTATGTATTCAATCTGATTAAAAGGTTTAGATTTAAATTCGCTAATAGTGACTGCAAGTTTAGTACAAATAAATTTTATTCAGAACCGAAGTTCTGCAGCATAGACCAGCACACATTTGTGCAGGAGCTGCCAGAATTTGCTTCAGGTATTGCTCGGGTTTCAGTCCACCATTTAGTAAGGAGCTGAGGAAGCCTTCCCTTGCAAAAATAGAGATTCTTTTTTCTTTTGGCATTAGCAATTTCCTGCGCTATTAATACTTAAACCTGCAATGGTTTTGTGTTGTGAAATAGTTTCTGTGTTCTTGTCTGATGTAGAACAGCATTTGCAATATTCTAGGCAGCATCTGCTGCAGTCATTTTTGCATGAGATTTTTGAACTTTGTTGCTAAAGTTCGCAGGCTGAGTTGTGTTTCTCAGCTACTCCAAAGACACACAAAATCATGCAGACGACAGCAACGGTTGTCTGCAGATCTGACAGTTGGTGGTCCTCAGAGCGATCAGTTCCAAAACCTTGGGAAAGCCAGAACTGAAAAGACTTAAGTGCCTCCAGTAATACATTAGTTGGGCTTTTTAAAGCCTTGAGCTCTGCAGGATTTTCTGCCAAGGATTTTCTGAGAGTTTAGCAGAGTCTGAAATATATGGTTTCCAGCAGTTGCAACCTCCACAGACTATGTAAGACAGGCTTCTGAGAGGCATCTCACGTGTCTGCAACATGTGTGACTCATGGGAGGCCTGTCCCCAGAAATGGTACAGAAGGGCTGAACCCTTCACTATTATCCAGCTGGAGAAGGCTCTCTTCTATTCATTAGCCTTGCTGACTATGAGACCTAATATCTTTGCTTAAACAAAAGTTGCTCAGTCTTTCAATTTAGAAATGGCAAAAGTGTCTCTTTTTTTCTCTTCAGTTTAGACTTTTTGAAGTAAAATCACCATTAGGACAATGCTATAGGTTCTGATAACAAATTGTTATTGTCTAAGAAAATAATAAGATTGTTGGAAGCACCTGTTAATGTTCTCATACTAGTGACCCATATTTTTATGCAAATCCACAAATGCTCCATAGTTACAAAAAATGTAACAATAGGCTGTAATTTATAGCAGCAGCAACAGCAGAAACACCCCAGTAATGTTCTCGGTTGCTAATTGATCGTTTGCTACAACTACTTTCTGTACAGACATGAGCTAGTAGCACCATTAAAAGTTAGAGGTCTAGCAGAGATCCTGCTCAAACAAAAGAGCCCAGATGGCTGACTGGTACACAACAGCTACCAATGCTAGCTTTTATCTATGGAGGCAATCTTTGAAATACAGGTCAAATCATGAATGAAGCATGCTGAGGGGATCTTTAACATCAAGCCAAGCTGTAGTAGATAGTTACATGGAACACAAAATTAATTTCAAAAAATCATGAAGTCTTTTAGAAGAGGCTTCTGTCATGTAGAAGATGATGAAAGGTTGAGGTAAAACAGGAGTTTATTGAGACGACCTCTTCTTGGAACGTTTAATCTTTAAATATACCTGGCATGAAAGTATCTAGCTGACAAGTTCAGCAGGCTTAGGTTGCACACTCCTTACACGCATATAAACTGCAATGGAGTAGACAAAGGCAAGCTTAGGAGGGTCATTACTGCCTTGCTCCTACTGCTCCTTCAATATCTCTTCTGCATCTGGTGGGCACTAACAGAGCAGGTAAATCTATTTGAGGTCCTCCTGCTCTGTCCAGTGTTAATAATTTGATAAATAATTTTCTTTCTAGGCATAAAACTCTCGATACAGATTTGCCCTGTACATACAGATTTTTTTTTTTTTTAATTTTTTTTATTTATTCACAGTATACCAAATTTGGCTGCGACTGATTTGCTGCTTCTCTGCATTCTGGCAGAAGACAATTTTTGTGTGTTGACTGTCACCATGCTTGAAATGCGAGGGGAGTGATGCACAATCTGATAAAGTTCTCTTCAAGGAAGTTGGGACTTTTCCATTTTTTTGAAAATTCAACTCATCTCAGGTCCAGATGTCTTTTCAGAAGATATGCTCCAACCTTAATTGGGGTGCTCAGTCTGAGGGTAAATGGGTGAAATTTAAGGGCCAGCAATATATAAACAGTTTCTCTAAATAATCTCACAATCTTCAATTCTATGCATTTAAAATGAAGAATCTTGCAGTATGCAGCCTGCAACATGTTAAGTATTCTTGGAACACGGGCAAAGCATTTACACCCAACAAGCAACTCTACATCACTTGCACACTGAATTCTTTCCCACTATGCATAAATTTCAGTATAACTGAGCGCAAGTGCAGATGAACAGGGTAGCAAGCACATGGACTGTCTCCCCAGCCTCACTTCAAAGCCATTGTGCAGTGGCTTGAAGCCTCTTCAAGCCGTGTGGCTGAAACCCGGATCTTAACACCACGCTTTCAGCAGTCCAAAAATATAGCCCTTTGATGTCAGGGTGACTCTTCAATGCTGCTTCTGAATGAGCCTTTGAAATGAGGAAAGACAAGACAGATCCTTAGAATCATAGTCTGAGAAAAAAAAACTTTGCCATCAGACCTATTAGCAGTGTCTCTGTTTTGCCTGAAATTTTAAAAGCATAATCATAAAAAGGCTAAAAAATATGAAATCAAGTATGAGGGGGCAACAGCATATGTGGTAAGAGAAGATAAGATGATGAGTGGTTTGAGAGCAATTATTATCTTCTTTGGCTTCTTACAAAGGTGCACATTACAGAAAGAAAGATTACAAGCCTTTTTATTCTTTACCTTAGTGTTTCCATGTTGCCTGGAGGTACGATGAGCCTTGTTTTGGTGGGAAACACTTGGGAGTTGCATTGTGTCTGTTGCAATATGTCAAGTCAAACATACGAGCTCAAGAAGTGCCTTGATTTTGTTCAATTAGTACTGTTTGCTTTGTGGCCTTCCCATTAGCAAGTATAAATTTGTACAGTGGTCACCATTTAAAGATCAATATTTACCAAGGGTTATCACATCATCAAGCCTAGGACACTAAGTAGTTCCTTAAAATTTGAGCAGAAAATAATACTGCCATTTGGTAAATATTTAACACATGTATCATATTATGGTAACCACCACTTTTGATGCAGGTGTTCATTGCCTCTTCCTAGCTAAAACTTACATTAAATTACATTGCACTGAACTTTGGCTTCACTTTGTCCAGATTTCAGTTAAAGGAACAGAGACGAGTATAGTGAAACTAAGTATAAAATGAATATAATGAAAATAACTGTACTGAATTGTCACTTTCATTTTTTTGCTGTTCTTTAATCCCAAAGCATTTGATCCAGCACGGGTTGTCTATGGAAATACTGAATTTATGGCTAAAATATATTCAGGGAAAATTAACTCAGGGTTCCATTTACCTTTGGATGTAATCAGAAATTCCCTGTTTGGCAAAAAAGGCTCTCCAGTAGCTAGCTACGCTGCCCAGATACTTTTAATTTAACCACCCTTTCTTTGATGTGTAAGTAACAGATGTTTAAGAGATAAGAAATTAGATAGATTGTGATTACTGAGAAACAACTTAATTTCAATTCATTACTTGATGTTCTCATTCACTTGTTCCGAAAACGACAGTAGTTAGTAGGGTTGTTGGGTTTTTTAATTGGCAATTTTTATGTTTTAACAATCAACTTAAACTTAACCTATGCACACCTCTAATTTTGAAACACATCATTGGCTAGCTAATATGTCACTTTTTCAGTGTAAATTGGAATTATTTCCAGAATGGCTTAACTTTAATTATATGTGTGTGCCACTTAGCCAGCTTGTTTCTTGTAGGCTATGGAAAAAGGTAAGGAGAAAGTAGGAAACAACAGCTTTGCTTCTCTCCCTTTCCCAAAATCCATTCTTTTCCAGGTTTTTTTTTTTAAAAAAGAAAGAAAGAAAGAAAGAAAGAAAGAAAGAAAGAAAGAAAGAAAGAAAGAAAGAAAGAAAGAAAGAAAGAA
>WYDI02027418.1:25053-40550 GCA_009867235.2 Psittacus erithacus | reverse complement strand
CTGAAAGTTAGAAACACAATGCCGCACCAGCCACTAAGAAGGAGAAAAAATGACTGCTACTGCTGAACCCATGACACAGTGGAAAGATTCTTTTCAAAACAGGATATCCTAGAGACACACCTTTAATGTCTTGGTTAGCTTTGAAAAGACTAGATTGTACTGGTTGAGGTAAACATAAGGTTGCAGGAAGACCAGCTATTCACTTGGCTAAAAAATGTCCTCAAATTCAAAACCATTTGTAATTTGCATCCCTCCTTTCCTCTCCCTACTCCCTCACTAAGAAAGTTAATACTTTTCTGTGACTTACATCTGGACTAGAGAAGTAAACAAGGCCAGGACACAAATTTGAGAATCATGATTGACCATGCAGTTTATCTATTAGCATGTTGTTGAGATAGTTCTGGTGCCATATGGATCACCCTCTCTGCAGGTGAGGAGAGAAAGGAGAATGTAGCATCAGAGCTCAAGCCATGCAGTGCCTTTTGCCAAAGGGCCAGAAAGTGGGCCCTGGCCCACTTTGTTTAGTAGCAGACTGCTTCAAGGGCCCAGAAGATACCCAGATTCTCTTACTCATTTAATTAACATGTATCTTGAATTCTTATGGGGTACTTTCAAAAACTGTAATTTATGTTGGCTCTTTCTGTCAATATGCTTTCCAAGGCATGCACATGGCAAATAAGAAAAAGCTATCTACAGACATCTGGTTATGGTCTCATGCTCTTGAAGAAAAATGACAGAGGAATGGCTGTAGATAGTCAAAATCAGATGATCCCAGAAGTACCTTTTATCTTGTAACAGAGCAATGAAATATTGCAAAGGGTATGTCAGTATGTTATGTTCATACAATTAAATTAATTTTTTATTAAAATAATTTTATAATGAAAATAAAAGCACTTTCTAATGTTACAAATACATGTAATGAAAGTGGCAGCCATCTCCTACGAATGACTCCTGGTCAGAATTTAAATTTCATTAAGTTAATTCCTAACCCGTTCTCCCTTTCCCATCCTTAATTGGTAGATAATTTTTGGAGCACTGCAAGTAATTACCTTTAAACTTTTCCACGCTATATGTCAGTTCCAGGAGGGAAAGGTTAAGGTCCTCTTGATTAAGCTACCCTTTTCAGAACAAGCTCCTAGTCCAAATACACAGGGGTCTTGAAACAGCTTTTTTGGAGGAAAAGAATTTTGATTTTGAAGTTTTTCACACTATGGAATATGAGATGTTGTAAATGGAGATTGAGCCAAATATCCAACATTATAACTGATGCTTAAAATAGCACCAGATAAATACAGATCATAGGTTTTATTCCTGAACTTAACAGAAAAACAAGGATTGTACAGAGATTATATTGGACAAAATGACTTCATCTACCATTTGTGGGGTGTTTTGACCCTTCTTCTGAGTTACTGTCACTACTAGTCTATCTGTTATGATTTGTTTTATGTTTAAATTGCAAATGCTTTGCAACAGCATTTTGTTCTGTGCTTTGATAAGGCCTAGTGTAAGCGACTTGTGGTCTGTGAGTAGAAACCAAACTAAACAGGATTTAAAATAATATTAATGCATCATCTAGACCATAAGTCTCATCAGATTTGTTTCTTGTCTTATCCAAATGCAGAATCAGAGGTGAATTCTTATAATAGCTATTCAGTATCCATGCCATATTTCTAATTGTAACGGCTGTAAGCAGTAATATTTTTTAATTCCGGTATTTCTCAGCTGCATAACCAGAAGATTGTGAAGTCCCTGTCAAAGTCTCCATCTTATGCAGAAATGCTTTTCTTGCTTTATAGGTAGCTTCAGTCACAGGTGTGGCCTCATGTTTGAACAAGCCATCTTTCTCTGTATAGGCCTGGAAGAACTATAGATTGAAATGATTAAATATAGAGTTTTATTCAAGAGATGAAATTCTGTGATTCTATGATGTCTTAAGCAAAGTCCTCCCCTTATGCCCTAATGCCCTACAGTACCTTATAAGCATGTTCTTTAGCTCTCAAGGAAATCTTAGCCTTTTTTGGAAACAACATCTTAATTTGCCTTTTTCCTTCCTCTTTCTTTCACCCGCCTCTTTCTAGAGAACATCCCTTTTCTGTGGAGTGAATGAATTTACCGGAGAATGTTCTTCCTCATCCTTCTGCTCCTGATTGGACTGTGAAGTCCACAACAGGGGCCCAGATTCTGGCCCTGACTGAATTTTTGTTTTCTTTGTCTTCCCAGAAATGTCATTTGAGCCTTGTGCTAAAGCTTGAAGACATCAGCAGTATTTGCAACACAGACCTGCAGAGAGAGAATTGATATTCTTGTGGACTCTGGAAATTCTGCAGGGTGAGCTGTGTCTTAGCACTCAGAAATCAGACTCAGAGTAAAATATATGAAGTGCGAAGAGGAAGGAGTGGGACAGAACAGCCATGTTTGTGAGTGTTGCCAGTCAGCACATCATCAGTAGGACAACAAAGTGCTGATTGCTACAGGACACCTGTAAGCAGGATATACTGCAGATGACTTCCTGATGACAGATATTGCATTTCAGAGTAATTACAGATCATGCACAAAGCCAGAACAGCCCTCTTCCAATGGCTAATGATGTAATCTAAATAAGGGTTTCTAAATCTATGGTCAGGTTTCTAAAGCTAAAGTCAGTTTTCTTACTGACTTCTATAAATTCAGGCACAAACAGTTGATGCAATGGGTTGTACGCTGTAGACTTGAGAGACAGTTGCACTTTGGGCTCTTCTTTGTCTTTTTAATGGTTGAATTTGTAAGTAATTATTGTGAGGAAACTTTCATACATCAACGTACGTATGTAAATTTTGAGCCAGAACATTGTATTCTATAATTCTCTTTTGAAAAAGTCCATGGAGTTATTTACCTTGTAGCTCCATTCTTTACAGTGACTCAGAGTTCACATGTTGTAGTGAAAACAGCAGCAGCTCTTTGAACTCCTCTTGATTGGTTCTAAACACATCTCTTTCAGGGCAGGGTGCGCAGTCTTCTCTCCCCTTTGAGCTGAGGCACGTGTCCTGGTCACTACTGAGGTACATCAAGATGCCTTTTCCAGGCGTATCCAGATTTTTTTCCCTTTGCTCACACCACCAGCAAACATACTGGGTTTCTGCGGTGTCATGGCTGAGGAAATAAGCCTGAGAAAACAGCTGGAGTTCAGGCTTGCACGAGATCACCTACACAGCTCAGGGCATGGACAGTGAGAGTATGTGTCTGCTCAGTGAATACAGAAAATATAACTTATTCATCCAAGAGCTGCTGTAAAAGGAAGCAAAGAGATAAATCAAAACCAGATTAATTTGTTTGTTTGTTTGTTTTTTTGGTTTTTTTTTCTGTTATTAATTTGAGTCATTGAAACTCTCTGTCAAGGACTTATCTCCAGCTACTGCTGAAGCTGTATGTAAAGTGCTTTCTTCCTGAGACCCTTTTTACAAATTTTGTTATTGTTTTTTCTTGATCCTTTTGTTATTGGGCTTAAGGGTGAGAATGGTCTACTTTGTTGGCCATTTGCTGGCAGCAGCATTCACTTGTACTGTTAACAGCCTTCTTTCTTTGAACTTTTACAGCTAAGTAAGCTACAGTGGAAGTTATTAAATTCCAGAGTTGAAGAATTGCTGCAGAAGACAGAGGCTGACATGATAACACTTTAACAAATATACATATATTGCCCATATCTAGAAAGCATAGTAAGCGTTAAGTTTTATGTTAGTATTGACTACTCCTGTGTACTCCATCAGCCACATAAGAACTTATCCCTGACCTGGTGCCATCTTATGCAGTGGGAGAACTAGGAACCTAATGGTCAGTTCTCTCTTTCCCTTTCTCTTTTTCTTTCCCTTTCCCTTTCTCTCTCTTTCTTTCAATACAGATCTTTATAGCAAAGATCTCTTGGCATCTGTGGCTGTTTACCTGTTCTCCTTAGTGGGTCTTGGATGGTCCACTTTTTGTATCAGTCTTGCATTAGCTTAATGCTTTTACATAGAGTGTCACATCATTATTTTGAATACACTTGATGAAGAATAGTGATAGTGGTAATGCTGCATCTAACTGGATCATTGAGTGTAGCACTTTAATAAAACTGCTCTGCAGCAATGATAGCACCTGATTTCTCCTATTGTATTACACCTCTATATAAATTTATAGCTGTTGGCTGGCTGGTTACTTTTCTGCATATGTTGCCAGCACGTCCTTGAGCATAGTGGGTATGTTTAGGTTGGCAAGCACCAGACACCAGAAAGGACAGCAGCAAACTGATGAATGGAGCTGTATGTATCAGCTATAAATGAAACATGCAGAAAACCTTTCCCTTTTGTAGTGAGTCTACTTCTTCCCTCTTATTGAGCTACTACAGCTATAAGCAGTACTACTGCATGTAAGCTAGCAGACAGAGTGTATATGGGATTGTTCTCTGCTGATAAGATTAAGTGTTGTGGTCAGGCTTACATCTACATGGTTAAAATCTTTTCCTCCCCACATGGGTGAACTCATCTATTCTGCCTCTTGCAAATGGTCCCCTGACGAGCCCTTTGCTCCTGCTATTTCACAAGGTATTCCTCGGTGCGTGGCATGTGCCATATCTATGTGAGGAAGCCTGCTGATAATTGAACAGTATGGATGATTGCAAAACAAGGTGCAAATCTATGACTAAGCACTGTTTACTATGCTATGGATGTCCTAGACACCTTCAGTGTGAAGCTCATTTGAATGAGAGAGATAGAGCTGCTGGTAGAGCCCTGACAGGAAGTGCACCTGCTCTAGCATTTGCTACCACCAGCACTGTTCATTATCCCATCAGCCCTGCCTTGGAAGGAGCTCCCCACTGAACTGGGCAGCTGCCACAGCAATATTGTATGTACGAGTAAAAACTGGGGAGATTGTTGTATTCTGCTGTGTATTGCCTTCTCCATCCCAAATGCTAAACTCCACCATTGGAAAGATTCTGTATGTTGAATAAAAACTACGGTGAATGATAGAATAAACAACAATTGAAAAATAGTCAAGATATTGCCATTGATACAGTGCAGCTTTAATAGAGGGGATATATTTGTAGATGATTAAAGTGATTACTGTAACTTATAATTAGTGCACCTGAGCATATTTTAAAAGTATCTAACTTGAACTTCAGTGTATTTTTAAAATAACTAAAAGAGCAATCACACAGGGAAGAAAATCAACAGATGGAACCTAAACCATAACATCCGAATGATCACTAAATCTGTTACTGCTTTCCATGCATCCCTTTGAGTGTTCAAGATGTTGATTGAGGTAAGCACATCAGGTATTTAACATCCTCTTGGCATAAGTAAAGTGCAATTAATAGCTTGAAAATCTTTTATTACTATGCCATTTCACATAAATGTACATACCTCCTACTTGCATCCTTGTCAGTATGTCTTGCAGTACTACAGAAAATTCACTTATGTTTGATAATTTATACTATGCAATTTCATGTTGAGTCTGCCTTTTTCTGTTACTTGTGTCTATATATTTATTTTGCTTTTTGCTTTAGAGAACAGCTACTTCTGTGCATTTCAGCTGTTACTCTGAATTCTTTTTGTGTTTTAAAGATGTTTATATTTGAGACTGGCTCAATGTATTTATTATCTTTTAGCACAACAGGAATTAGAAGCAATTAAACAAAGATTTTAGTTATCAACAGTGAAATGACGGTGTTCCTTTACCACTAAGCAAAAGATACTGGGGCAAACTGGCATGGAAAAATCTATATCTGCACTGTCAAAATCCGTGTTGGTTTAAAGTACGTAGCCTGCCTCCAGACTATCTTTTGAGAATGATCTCTGGCCCATGCTATGAAACTAGGTTCACGAACTGTTTGGGTAGTCACAGTATGGGCATAAAGTCTGGTAGCAGCAATTTAACAACAAAGAAAAGCAAATTACAGTGGTTAGGATCATACCCCAGCTCTGTTTAATTTCTCAGTACAGATGTAACCAAAAGTTACTGTTCCTTTCCACAAGGGCACACAGTCACAATAGACACTGTGATGGTAGTTTTATCATGTTAAAAAGTGGTTAAAGTTATGTCAGGTAATCATTTGTGTCCTTATGCAACATAAAAGGCGTGGCATCTCACGTGACCACAGGTAGTCATATGAGCTGAAGTGCACCTGTAGATGAGGTTCTTTTATCATCATGTCTCTGTGCTCTGGAGTACCTCTTTCAGGTTGACAACACAATGCTTTAAAATGTCATTCTTCTTGATAGACATTGCTGATAAACCCTGTGATTTTTTTAAGGCCTTTTAAAAAACTGTAGCTCTTTTCTGTCACATGAAGGACCTGTTTTTCATAAAGATCTAAGATTTGATTTCCTCCATGCTCTCTGATGCTTTATTTCAAGAGCAGTTAAATTTTTATAGTGTTGCTTCTGAAATACCTGTACTTCACTGGATTCTTTTGGTTTTGAAACACTCAGCTGAGATTGCCATTGTTTGTTTTGTTTCCTTCCATCCGTGCTGGCAATCTCTGATTTTCAGCTTTTTGTATATTTAATCAAAGACAAGTGCCACTTTGCCATCAGTTTTCAGCAGTTTACGTAGAAAAGGTTATGTAGAAGTGCTCCTATGCTGCCTAAACTGAAATTCCTTCTACCTTGATTTTTTTGAGCAATTTTCTTTAGTATGATCCACAGCATTTTAGGTAGGTACATCTATTGGAACGTGCTGATTGCTACAGCTCTCCTTTGCTGGCTGTCCAAATGTGTGACGGAACTCACCAGCCCTGGCACTAGCTGTGTACTAACATGATTAGAGACTCTCAAACTGTATAATCGTTTTAGCATGCTGCCAGGGCTGCTATGCTCTGCCATATGAAGAGGCTTCTGATTTGATGACATTAAAAGATAGGGAATTCATTGCCTCTTGAGGTTTTGTTCCATTCCTTAACCACCTTCACTGTTAAAAATGTGTCTTGTTTCTAATGTAAATTAATCCGCTTTGACTTTTAGCCATTTTTTGCTTTTCTTAAGTATTTCTTAAGTCTGAAATTCTTCCTGTACTTCAATGCTGTAATTAGGTCTTCTCTCAGTGTTTTTTGTTTTGTGTTTGTTTTTATTGTGGTTTTGGTTTGGTTTTTTTTTTTGGGGGGGCGGGGGTACAGGACGACGGATTGATGTACGGATGTGGAGGTGTTAAATGATGCATAGACTGAGCTTGCTCAGTTTTTATGGGGTATTTTCTTCAAACCACAATTAATTTTTGAGGCCATTTGCTGTCAAGAATATCTATTCTAGCATCTGTAGAATTTGAAATTATCGGTATGACTAGAAAGAAAGAAATGTAGCACGTATATGAATCTACATTTAAGAAAACAAAAAATTCATTTACCAGCTACAGACTTGTTAATATAACCTTAACAATATACAACATTTGGAACAGTTACAGAAGTGAAGGAGAGCTTGAGATGTCGAAGTAAATATAAATGAGGTAGTATACAATATGGTTTTACCAAGTTCAGAATCTGTGAGGCTAATGTGATACTTTCCTAAGAGAAGATAACTGATTTTCCAGACAAGTGAACTGCAGCAGATCTCATCTCTCTGGAATACAATGCAGTCTTTGAATATAGTGCCTCATAAAAGGTTATTAGTTCAACAGCAGAAACTGAGGATTAATACAAATACTATTATGTGTGTAAAGATCTGGATAAAAAAAGGCTATGTTGGGTGAAGCTGAAAGGAGAACTGGTGGATTGGAAGGAAGTCATTACACAGAAATTTCTCAAAGATCCAGCTTTAGACCGTTTTGTTTAATATTGTCATAAATAAAATGGGCAGAAGTAGACACATGCTAGTAAGAATTACTAAGGTCACAAATTATCCTTAATGGAAAGGAAGATCAGAATATAATTTGGCAGGAAAACTGAATGACCACGAGAACTGAGAGTAACAGTATTACTAGCAAAGAGTATTAATAGCACAGGGGATGTGGTCATGAATTAGGGACCAAGAGCTGGTAAGGTAATGGCTCTTTATCTATACAAGACAGAGAATAAAATGTGCACATATGTGGTCATGAAAAGCGCAAATGCTACCTTGGCACATTTTGAGCGAAGTATTTCTAGTTGAGGTAGAGAGATACTTGTCTCATAAGGCCTCTGAGTGTTCTCAGCACTGAGAAAGGTACATTTATAAGACTGGAAGTGGTGGAAAAAAAGATTGTCAAATGTTTGGAAGCTATTCTCTGACGACAGGCTGGAAAAAGAGGCTCACTTACTTAGCCTTGCAAAATGGAGACTGAAAAAGATAGAGTTAATCACCAGCAGGGGGAATGGAGAAGATGTATTTGAGTTAAATTAATGTTGGCACAAGGACATAAATTAATTTAAATGAGAAATTAGAAGAAACCTGGAGTTTTCTTGAACTGTGAATGCTGTGAAAATTTGAAACAGCCTTCTAATAGAAAGAAGACTGTTTTCAGAGGAGCTGTAGCGGTTATAAAAAATATTGTGTTGCAAGTTGTCTTCATTAGTAGATGAAGTGAATTATTTATTCTCTTGATGATTTGGTGAGTTGATGATCCAGGAGGTGTCTCAAGCATGGTGCTGTGTTCACTACCTTCCATTTTGGCACTTATTGGCCTTATTTTCAGAAGAGCTCAAGGTCTGACATGCTTTGCAGTCAGTTCTCTCAGGAGGTGTTGCGACTCTGACAATGTCTCCTGTGCTCTTCATAGAATTAGGCTCAAAATTAATTGTTTGGGCTCACACAGGAGTCATGCGGCAGAGCTAGGTTTTAAATGTAAACTGTCAAAGTCCTAGAAACATGTTTTAAGTATGCAACTGTGCTATCATCGTTGCACATTACCCATTTCAGTCTTAACTGATATATCATAAAATTTCTCTTCTGGCAGTAATTTGGGTCGAGGATCAAAAGGGTTTGTGTTTTGTCTGCTGTTGTTATGTAACAAAACCCATGGTACAACGTTACACAAAATGCATACCTGGTTATTGAAACACAAATAGAATACCAAGTTAGAAGGGGCCTCAAGGATCACCTAGTCCAACCTCTAGGCAAACCATGACCTAGACTAGATGTCCCAGAGCCCTGTCCAGCCAAATCTTAAAAGCATCCATATGAGATTTTGATGAGATATTTATGAGAAATACTCAAGTAGTGTAAAGCTATTACATTTTAAAAACTGCGTGTAATTAATTTAGAAACTGATCCTGTGCTGTTTGTCCTAAATATATACATATATTTACTACAAAATACCTTAAACTCTTCATGTAGATGAATACACTGTTCAGTTTCCAGGCTCTGTTATTTTTTAAGTTTTCCCATATTCCAAATTCTGTATATTTTGCTTATATCGTAGATCACATGCTCATTTGGTCTATCTTTTTGTTCTTATAGCATTGATGTGTTGGGCATTTTAGCAAATATCCTGTGATGGTAATAATGGTAAAAATCTAGATGTAACTGAAATTAATCTTTCAATATCCTCAAAATTCTTGTTCTCTCCTAACTGGGTATAAATTTACCTCATTTAAGTATCCTGTGTTCTTTACTGGGTTATAAAACTTCTGGTTTTACTCTTCAGTTTTAATTTTCTGTTAGAAAAATTTCCACCTTATTATAAGCACCAAAGTTTTAAGGTAAAGAAATTTTTAATTACTGTGTCTTTATTGCTTATGGTAAATTGTTGGTGATCTAGTGAGACCTGTTCTCCTTATCTGATTTGCTTACTAAGACTTATTTGTGGTTTATATCATATGAGCTTCAAAATACCTGCAAGAAGGGCACAGGTGACTTCATTACTTTCAAACTCCTTACCTCCTTGGTGATTGGGAAAATCAGAGAAATAACCTTGCATATTATTATTGTTAGTAATAGTACTCTGTATTATTGGTGTGATGTATATACATACATTGCCAGTCTTACTTTTTTTTTTTCTTTGCTGAAATGTGGAAAATATTTCTAGCATAAACAGGACTGCTTCAGCAAGCAGGTTTGAGGGAAAACTGCTCTTTTTTTGTACATATCTCTTCTGGAAAAATGTTTCTCCATATTGAGCTGTGCAAATCGCACATCCCTCTTAACACTGTTTTATTGGGAAAAACTGATTATTTACTTCTGTTCTTTGCTTCCTATCTTTTAACTAAGTATTCAGTTATGTGTGAGCTTTGTTAGAGAGGTTGCACAAGTGTTTAAGTATTTCATCCTGGATTTCCTACATCTGGAGGCAGTTACAATTAATTTTTTCTTTTTTTTTTTCCCCTCCTCAGCTCGTCAGCTGAAGCTTCAGTTTAACACAGAGCCTCTGATGAATACTCTATATAATATTTCTCCCATAGAAACAACAAAGTCAAATAACCATCAAAGGCCAGTCAGCTGTGTAAGCTGTCTGCAGAAATTTTCTATTAGAATGAAAATGATTATTTGAATCTTATTACCAGATTAACATTTTTCTAACATCCCTCAAAGAAGAGACTTGAGAAGTAGAGGAAGCAGTTCTGCTTTCAGGATGTAATATAGTGGTGACAGCATGTCTTAGCCTAAGACTTTCTGAAATACTTAAATCTGTGCTCCCAGGCTCTGGTGGTGCAATTCTTTCTGATGGAATAATGCTGCTACAAATCCTAACCTGGAGCACTGTGACATGAAAACATATACTCTTGTTATTTTTCCTGTACATGGCTAGATGCAAAATGTGCAGATTTAGAACTTGTTTACAAATCCTTACTGAATACTCAGTTGGTTGACACCCAACACTTTGAAATCTGGCTGCTCAAAACATAAGACATGTCCAACTTGTACTACATTGAAATAACTTTATTCTTTGGCCAAAAGAGAATTGTGACAAATCAAACGCTTGAGTAAATCACATGCTTGAGTTGGCATAATGAGAAGAACATGCTGATTATCTCATAGTCATGGTGTTGGCAAGATGACAGTCTTACTCTCTTTCAATATTTGTTAAATTTTTGTGTGGCTTTTGTTTGCCTCCGGTCACCCAAACTGCCTAATTGTGCCTTTTACATGTTAGTGAAGGATTTCTGTGTTTCTATTTGGCAATCTTTAGTTTTTTTTCTAAATCTACTTTTGAAAAAATACTGAAGCAAGAGATTGTCAAAGGTAGCCAAGATCTCCTTGAAATGGACTTTATTAATAAAGTCCATTGAATTAGGTGAATGCTTGCTTTTGATTTTCATTTGTGTATTTTAGAGGCATAATAAAATTTTCCTCAATTTATGAATGGGCAGAAGAGGTCTTAAAAAAAGCAGGTTGCAAATAGCAACTAAAACTTGCAGTGTATAGTTATAGTGCACTGTGCTCTGTTAGAAGTCCAGATAGAACAAATTTAATCATAGAAGAATATCTATCTATGTGAGATACGTAATGTATGATATAACAAATATGTGCTACACCTGGTGGTAAAAGTTTATGCCTAACATTTCTTACAGAGTGTTTCTACAAAGGCAATGGCAAAAGACAAATAAGCGCTGACAAGCCAGAGACCATATGGAGAAAGAAGCCATTAGAAGCTAAAATAGCATTTTCGGCCTCTCAGCTTCTGCTGACCCAATGACCCAATCTATTTTGGTTGGAATGTTATGCTGGTTGGCTGATGTTGCTTTGCAGATCTTCTCTTGGGTCAGGCAGTGCTGTAATTTAGAAGGGTTTTTACCTCCTTCATTATGGTGAAACAGAAGTATTGCCTTGTGAAACCACGCTGGAAATTAGAAGAATAGAAAAAACTCATAATTGATGCTACTGCATGACTGACAATTGCTGATGGCTAGTTGGCTTGTGAAAAGTGACTGCTGAGACCTATGAATATTCTCCAGTTTCTTAGTCTTGCCTGATTTATCATCTAGTAACAGCAGGCTCTGTCCTGCTTCTGAATAAGCCAAAAAGTGCTGTTAGGAATGGTGCAAGAAATGCTTCCCCAGAGCTGCAGTTAAATGCCAAGAGAAAGAACATTAATTCAAGGAGCTCTTGGGGTACCAGAGGCATAGTATCTTGTCCATGACTGCCTTTTGAGGCCAAACTAAAATTTTTTTGGCCAATATTCTTCAGTGAGATGGGGAATCTCATGGAAATAGCCCAGGAGTGCTGCAGGAGTAGCTGGAGGGTATGTGGAAAAGATATGACCATTCCCTAGCAGGAGAGGCGGCTGCTGCTGCTTTCAGCTTAATTATCATCTCAGCACACTTTGCTTCAAGTACTTAATCTGTAACTGCTTCAAGTGCAGTCATTTAATTACGAAAAAGACCCCTGCCTGAATAGTAGCCTTGCTTAATGTAAATAATGTTAATTGGCTATAGTAAATGTAGTTCTAAATTTAGGTCACGGATTGTGCAAGGTCATAACTAGACTACTTTTTAAAAGGGGGAATAATTATAATGTAAAAACTATGGTAAAAACATGTTTAGATTTAATGAATGTCATTGATTTAGAAAAAGAAATAAAAAGTTAGTCAAACCCCTGAGTGCGCTGAGAGGCTTAATTTCCCTAAGGAGTCACATCTGGGATTCCCCCACAAATCGTCTCCCTGTGAACCCAACATCCACAGTTCCCTGGCCTGAGCACTGCTGTGGCAGTCCTGTGCTCATCTCCATCCCCAGCCTGACCATGCAGCCTGTAGGGCTGCACTTTTGTTGGAATGGGCACTCCATGGTCTGTGCTCTGGTCACCCTTCACTCCTGCCTCCTTATTCCTCAGGAGCAGCCACTCTGTGATGATCCCTGACTGAGAAATTAATATCTAGGATATTTTTTTCCTTTGAAGCTAATTCATTTATACATGCTGAAACAGTCAGAAGAGACTTAATCTGCTGCAAGAATCAGATAGGCCAGATGTGATTTTCTGACGAATGTTGCAGGCTTTAAAATGTCATATACCGAATCTGAAGAAGGAAAACTATAGTCATGTTCTCACTGGTGTTACCACTTGCAAAGTCACTGGAGTCATTGGCAGGCTTTAGACCATCCCAGTTTTTGTGCTATAATTGTAATACTGCACCCTGCTGGAGGCACGTTTCGGATCACAGCTTGGGTCATTTGTCTGTGAGTGTGTGGAAGTACTCAAAAAAGTAGCATTGCCTAAGCCTGGTTTTTATAATTTTATCTGCTAAATAAATATTTGCATTGGTAACAGTCTAGTCCTATGCTCTAAATGACATAAAAAAAATAATTCAAACACTGTTCTCATATATGCACACTTGCCAGCCTCCCACTGCTTATGTTCTTGAAATTTTAGCATCCATTTATAGCATATACATACACTTCAGTATAAACCCCCCCGACCCCTTTTACTCTGTCCGCTTTTATGTCTTTCAGGGAATATAAAGCTGTAGATCTTCACCTCTACAAACTCAGAACATCAGTTCTGTCTTCTCATGATGTGGAGGAAAGCATATCTTGCCATTAGGATGGTATTCTCAGGAAATGCCTTATAATCTCATCCAGCTCTGAAACATGACTCGAGCACTTCCATCACTTGCGTAAGAAAGTAACTGTGGCTGTAATGGATCACCTTTCTCATTATAGGGCAAGGTGAGAGTCCTTCAGATAAGGAGTGGCCAAATTATAGGGTTCCTTTGACAAAGACAATATAAACTATTCTTGGATATGCACAGATAGTCACTTCAGTGAACAGGCCACAGGAGTCACACTGCAATGTTGTAATTTTTAATATATTTGTAACAATTATGTAAACACAGAAAATACTGTGATATGGGACAATATTTTATGTTCATTCAGCCCAGCCTCCTCTTCTAAGAGCATTTTGGCTGCAGCTAACTATTCAGTACAGTAATATTCCTTTTAAATTGATGTTTTAAAGGATAAACCACAAAATTCTGATTGAATGTAATTGATAATTTGTACATGTATATTTGAATAACAAAACCTGTCTTTGTTGTATGCCTTGCTATGCTTCAATTAAATTCAGTAGCACCAAGTTTTCACAAAAAAAGCCAACCACACAAAACCACATTATTTTTAATCTCAGAGCATCTTCTTTCCAAATATATTCTTTGAAAATCAGGACAGTTGCACATTTCATTTAATTGTGTTTTCAGAAAAAATATAGAGGGAGGAGGCAGAAAGACAGCTTTAGCGTGATTCCATCCAGTAACTGAGCAATCAATGGCACAAGTCAAAGGTTGTTTTTTTTGCCTTTAAAGTCAGTGAAGGAATGAAACTACTATAAAAGTATCCAGAGTTGAGAAGTCAAATATTTATTAACAGTGAAAGAAAGACTGAGCTGATTACAGGGCTTCCAACAGGATTTTAGGTTCCTCTTTCAAATAAAATATAGTCAATATAATCCATCAGAGCAGTCCTCAGTTTATTAGATTCCTTTACTTAGTTCTTTGCAGAGTTCAGTTTGTCTTATTGATTTGTGTTGCAGTACTAAGAGTAGAATCTTCTAGATCTGTGTATAGTCATGACTGTTCTCTCACCTCAGAAGGGTAATTTATAGTAGAATAAATAGATAGTATTGAGTTATTTTTATCTCAAACTAGCACAGTTCAGACCTGGAGTTCTAAAAATAGTTGCAATCTGTCTTGGCCAATCTCTATTTATAATACTGAAATTAATGTGTACTTGGTGGTGTAACACTGAGAGGAGTGGTAAAGGTAAAAAACTTTAAACACTTTTTGTAGAGGGTTTTTTTTCATCTGTTCAGAGATGCCAACAGCAAAGTGATGCAAAGCGAGAATATAGCTGTTTTTCTCCCAAGAATTCTCTGTTAGTTACAGATTCATCCTTAAAGAAAACCAAACCCCCTTACAGTTTATTTTTCAGTGTGATTTAAAAATATACTGTTGGAAATGAATGGGCTAGAAGTGCTCTCAAGGCTAAAACTGTCTTATGTGCTGAGAGTTGGGAGAGTTAGATCTTGCTGCCTAGCCTTGAGCATAGTAAAATTTCATTGATTGTCTTGTAGCCATCAACACTGAAAAAGGCTTAAACACATTGTTTCACCTGTTCACAAACTTGATTTTCTCCTTATTGACAAATTTCTGAGATATCAAATATTTTCCAGGCAGAAAATGTAGTAGTTTGACTTTTATGTGTTTCCCGAGACACCCTTGTTTTAAGTACATGAACTTACAAACTGATCATAGAGGACTATATATGCCTTACCAGCTTGTCTTTTGAAAGCATGCGAGGACTCTTGATTTATACAGTTACTCACTTTATTTAACTAGATGAGATAGTGTTATTTATTTTTTATCTATAATCACACAAAAATCTTTGAGTAATATATCTTGCTTTTCAAGGAGTCATAATTTGTAGACAGAAGTATCTTAAGAGGTTCATTCAGATTTAGAAACTGTAATTTATCAAGTGCAACATACCTAGAGAAATTAGCTTGATGAAGTTAATGCTCCAAACTGAATGTTATCCTCTCCCTTTCCAGCTGCTTTTAACTAATACAGCACTTATATTGCATAGGTATGTTATATTGTATTCTCCTTTGTAATACACTATAACATAAATAATATAATTATTATCTTGC
>WYDI02027418.1:0-16923 GCA_009867235.2 Psittacus erithacus | reverse complement strand
AGAAGGACAGGTTGTGGGGGGAAAACAAGCAGGCTACATGCTCTGTCTAATTTATGACTAAGCTTAAACCACAACACAGTGAAAAATTGTTTCCCAACATTTACCAAGTCTCTCATTCCACTTGCAGAAAGCAGTGTTGGTAGCATTCATGCTACTGTCTTAGACATTCAGTATGGATGCCAGAGACCTAGCTCACTTGACTGATGACAGGTGAAGCCAAATGGATCTCTTAGTCTAAATTTCTCAAGTTAGATGATGTGAAATTCACATTTTAAAGTGGTGTCCGCTGTTTCTCTACTCTCTGGGCATTGAACTGTAGGCCTTCAAAGTGACATAAATGGTATTAGACTTCACAAAATGAAAATAAGATTCATACAGTTTGTGTTTGAACATGGAAATGGATGTGTAACATAGTATAGGTAGCAAGGTGCATAAGGACAATTTAAAGTTAATAGTATGAAGACGTGTGAAATTGCAGAAGACACATAACTGTGGTGGATTAATTAGTTAAAGAATAAATCCAACAGTATTGAACAGTTTGTTAATGAGTATATGCCAGAAGTCTACCAAGAGCCACAACCTTGTCTTTCTACTGCCTTTATCTGCAAGAGATTAATTTAAGGATTTCCTGATTTGGGAACTGGACTCTGCCAAAATAGAACTGCGCATGATGCAGTTGCTGCCCTTTAGAGACAAGTGTGGGAAGGAACCTCATCTAATTGTTTCCTTTGCCCAGAGAGTTGCTGCCTAGTTAATACAATCAGTCCCAGGAATGGAAAATGTAGTGTCATTCTGTGTTTATGCCTGCTTAGACACGCACAGGGAGAAAATTCAGATTTCTGCTACATGCTGTGGCTCCCGAAGACAAAGCAGTACACAGAGCTTGCTGTAGGCAGTGTTTAACAGCAGTAAAGAAGCTATAATTTCAAGTTTTATTGAGCTAGGCTATTCTGCTTTACAGAACAGCCTTGCCTTTGCCCCAGGCAAAGGTCAACTCTGTATAAATGACTCTCTACTGTTACTGGCTAAGACGACATATGCAATCAAGTTATTCCAGAACTTCACCATTCTCCCTTCCAGAATTATTCTTACATCAGGGTGCATCTTGGGTTTCGGTTGTACATTTAGGTATATAAAAAGGAAACATTTCCATGTGAGCTGAGCATCAGAGCTGCTCTTAAACTCAGTGAAAACCTAGAATCAGTAAAGTCCAGGAACTTATGCAGCTGACTGAGTAATAGTGTCAAATTTTGGCTAAAATGAACAGTTATCTAAACTTTCCTGAATATGATGGTAGCCTAGCTACCTAGATTTGTGTGTGGATGCCTGTGTTTTCATAATGTAAGTGTATGAAGCTGAAGCTGATGCATATTTCTTTACATCTTACCAAAGTCCTGAATATTTCTGAACCACATATTCTATCCAAAGTAACCACATGGAATAATTTACTTTTGATACTTGTCACATAGTTGAAGAAGGTTTTTACCTTTAATTCACTTTTTTCCTGAACTAAATAACTTCAGTTTGTTTAGCATCTGCCCATAGGCCATATTTTCTAAATTTCTCATTGTTCTTACTGTTTTCTGGAGTCTCCTGATATCTTCATACTTTTCCTGAAGTGCATTGTCTAAACCAGATAAATTATTTCAGCTGAAACTTGAATATGGAAAGAGTCTTAAGTGAATGACAGTCCTCTTTATTCAACCTAATATGGGAAATCAAAAGTAAATTCATTACTTTCTTTCAAGATCGGTGATTCAAGTTGTAAGTCCTTGAGTATGACCAGAAATTTGAGCTGGATCTCCAAAGGTGTTGAGCTATCAGATAGGAAGAGAGCAAACTTATTTCCTGGCCATGTTGAGAAAGAAAGGCTAGGCCCTTCCTCCAGTTGTTTGAGCAGAATATCTAAATTGTGTGTCTAGTATTGTATCTCTTTCTGAGTCAGATTTTCCCCTTTAAAATTTTGCAGATTTTAGGTATTTTGGTAGACAATGGAAAAATCAGCTAAGAAAGAGTTGACCTGCTGGCGTGGTGGCAAAGTCTTCTGTCTGAGACTTAAGGCTGCTTCAAAATCTGGTTTCAGTAGCTGATGCCTTGGATAGGTTGACTGTGCTCTTTTGAGTGTATCTCTGTATGGCTGTAGCACTGACATCTGTCTAACCAGAAATACCCATTTGGTGTCCCAGCTTGGTTGTACTTGGTGCCTCATGATGCCTTTGCAAGAACTGGCAAAGTCATAAAAAGGCAAACAGAAGCTATATATAAATTTAACATTAAAATGAGAAACACAGGGTAGACAAAATTGAGGCTGACAGCAGAATGCTATTCATCAGCCTTATTATATCATATGTAGTAAGAAGTTTTCTCTCAGCTAACATTGTATCTCCCATGAAATACACAGACATAAGGTTTACTTTGAATACCTTTGTCTCAGAGAAAGTTTCATAATACCTTTGAAAGTCTTTCGTGCTTCTAATGGAATTGAGAATGTATTTACAGTAACCAATGACAAGCAATTTAGCAATTAAAATGCAGCTTCGACAAATGGAATGATACAATGCTAACAAGATTAGAAAGCCTGAGCCATTTTTCATATGCAGAAACATGTGGAAAATAATTTCTAATCCACAAAATGCTTGAAGGCTGTATTTATAGAAAAATGAGAAATGATGTGTGCCTATTTGCAAAAATGTATCTAATCTCTTACAGCCCAGATTCCGCAGTCTTGCTAGCACCCTTTTGATCCTGAATATGAAGAGATTTTCTTCATATTTGTTATTGGAAAGATATGTGCATACATATAAACGTCTATATATAACAGATATAAAGTAACTCATCTACATCCCATTTTCAATACCGTGGCCAACATTCATTTGATTTCTATGGTTTGGGTTTTCACTCTTTGTAGTTTAAATGCCATATTCATTAACAAGTAAATAATCAGCACAGAACTTCTGTTTTTCTCTAGAGTTGCCTGAAGGGCAGAAATTTTAAGTGTGAAAAGGGATTTTACTGAATTTTTCTAAGAAAATGATAGCAGAAGAGGTGGATCTTGAAAAGTTGTATTTATAAAGCGGATACTTTTGACGCACTGCACAAATGTCAGGGTCAGTAGAGCTCACAATGAGGGAAGCTGTTCATGTTGTTTCTGTGAGAACTGCAGTGGGAAGAAAGAAAATGAGTGGTATCTAAAAGGAAGAAAATAAGGAGAGGTGAATGGAATTTTTAAAGATCTGTCTGGTACTATTGTTTGTGATATTTAAGCTATTGAACAACCACCATCTTATTATACTCATGTTGGGCCATGCCTACAGGGCTTCCCCAGTAAGGAAAGAACAGTAAGAAGAATTAATAACATGTGTTGACTATAGCTTGTTGACATAAAAACTGGATTCCTGTTGAATGTTTCTGCTGCATGTACGTTAGCATTAAGCTTCTCTTAAACGGAAAATGAAAAACATTCCCTTCTTTTTTAATAGGTTAGACTACTGAAGTTTGCTTATGCTTAGAATATATTTCTTGTCTGTGGACTCCTGTGAATAGTCTTTTCCTGGGATCTTCTTCAATTATTTCAAAACATTAAAGGCTGTGCTTGCTGATTTCAGGTTTCCCATGGGAAAAAACCCCAAAAAACCCTGCCTTGAAATGTATTTAAATTTAGTATTTTTCTGAAATTTGTAATTCAGATATGAGTTACTGTAAAGGTTCTTAACTTTAAAGGATGATGACTAATCGTTGGTGATAGCCCTGTCTTCACATAATATTATGCCATTCCTAGTGGAGTGAAAGGAAGACTGGTACAAGTATCTGAAAACAACTAAGTACTAAAGGATACAAGATTATCATAGCAATAAAGAGTGGTAATTTACAAAAATGTTTTATGACCTTCCTAATTTTAAGAACCAGTACAAGAAGTCACAGTTTGCTACCATAAGTTTATAGACACTACATAGCTGCTTCTGAATCACTCTTCCTTATTTCCATTTTGTCCCATCACATCAATCTCTTACATTTGTAGGTGTCTCTGGATACAACTAGGCTTTATAGCATGTCAGATTCTCACTTGAGTTCCGATTCATGGTTGTTCAGATCAGATATGAAGCTGGGGTTCACCACAGCTGCTTCCCAGTGGAAAATCAGTGTACAGAGTAATAAAGCTAATATGCACACTCCAATTCAGGAGCAGAGTCTCAGCATTTTATGAGTTTAAAAGTAACTTTTCTCTTTTAGTTTTATAATTAAAACCCACCCTTTTCTCATTAGGATTTGATTAACTTTTAAACTCTCACCCCTGCCCAACCTGGAGATGTTTTATTATTTGTATGAGGTAAAAGTTTCTCAGCCCTTCTGACTTGTGACTGAAGATTAAGCAACATCTGTTTCGGCAGTGTTACTGTAGTTCCAGCATAAATTTTTTTTCTTCACTACTGCTGGGTGACATCGTATATATTTATTGAATTATGGGCAAAATGAAACTAAACATGCTTAAAAAAGATCATAAAACCAACTAGGAGCAAAGATTTTTAATATTGAAATGGAGTGCATTCAGTGAATTAGAAAAATAAAAGGAGCTTATCCTCCAAAAGTCACCAGAACCATATTATGGCTCTAATCCAACAAATATTTGTGCACACATGTAACTTTTCCCATGTGAATAAGATTAATAACATATCTAATTAGGATTTGTAATTCAGGAAACTCTGGGAAAGAACTCTGAAGAGGCAAGAAAGACATAGCTGACAGTAATGTTTTCCAGGAGATCATGACCTATCTGTTCTTTGTATTTATGCTTACCTAACTAGATGTGCTTTGGAGATTATATTTTGCTTAAGACTTTGCTGGTAGATTGTTTTGACTCAAAAATACATCTTTCTTCTTTCTTATCCATTCAGATTTTAGATCTGACTTGTCTGGTTTGCCACAGAGAACATTAATTCTAAGATCTGCGCCAAATACTTGAATAATTTAATTATTTGTATATTTTTCAGTATATTTGATAACCGCACAAAGTGCAAATATTTAAAGTGTTGGAGAAAAAAAAAGATTAGAAATTATGGTGTCACAGTTCAAAGCTTATATTTGCATTTTATAATTCTTAATTCAAACCTGAATACCCTACTTGAAGAGATACTGTTGCAAACAGAAAGTATTATGTTGAGTACAAGAATTATTGGAAACAATTCAGTCATGGTATATAAAAAGACAGACTAGATGACTGAAAGGTCCATTAAGTTTTAATAATATTTATTTTTTATCCATCAAGTATCTGTATCTTTTTTCAGTTTGTCTAGGCTGATAAACTGTATCACAGCAACTGCTGTTCTTATCTTGATAAGGCGTCTCAGTACAATGTGAGAGGAATATTTTTGACTGTTTCTGTACAGAGTCCCTTAAAGTGAATAGGATCATCTATTTCCAGTTATCTTTGCATCATCCACTTGATTGAAAATGCAGCTAGGATGATTTTTTTTTTTTTTCCCAGATAATGTTGTTTCAAAGGCATTTCAGCCCAGAGATCACAGGTGAAGTTTTTTCTGCAGATATGTAGGGATTTCTTCTTGGCAAGGACATGGATTTTTTTTGTCTTGTACACATGAAGACTGCTTTCTAGGAACATTTAGGATACTCTGCATTAAATATAAAGCCATGAATAATCGGAACACAATCTCAGAAGAACTAAAAGAACAAAGTCAAGTTTCTAAAATCAGACAATTAAAACTGCAATTTGATATGCAAGCCAGCTTATAGAATCACAGAGTGTGCCAGCTGCACTTCTAACTGCCACTGTGTACACGCAACTTTTGCTTGCATTCTATGAATAGCTTCATTATCTTTAGACTTTTCCTAACACATCAGCTTGCTGAAAAAAACAGCCAAAGAAGACTTTCTTCAAGGTATATATAGTTCAACTGGGTAATACTAGGAATCAATTGCTGCCAAAGAGTTACGAAACACAAATGGCTGATGCTAATGACTTGACTTTTGCAGAGAAGAGATTGCTTGAGAATACAACCTGATATGCTTACTTTGTAACCCTGCCTAGCAAGCATTTTTATGAGTGTGATAGTCTGCAAACTTGTATTTGTGTGGAGAAAACTGTGTGTATTCAGCAAATATAATGAGAGTACACTGAAATGAGGAATAGGAAGAGAACAGAAAAGGCACACCAGTTCTGAAAGATGTCCTAGATCCAAACTAAGGGAACTATTAAATTTTCCTTTGTTTAGTAATCCCGTTTTCTGGGTTTGATCTTTAGTTTTTGAGAAGCTATGTAGCCCTGTTGAGTAAGATGGAGCTATGCCAACCTAGTCTAGTGAAGAACCTGCCTGCCCTATGTGCTCATCTGTGTAGGTAAGGAAGGTGGTACGACATGTGCTGCACCCTTGAGGTTTAAATGGGTAGCTGCAGTTGTTGGGTTGCTATGACAGTTTAGGAGCGCCTTAAAATAGCTTCTCGCTCTCTCAAATGATTAACGTTGCACTATTGTTTAGGATTTCTTAAGTTTTGTTTTGTTGTTGTTTTTTTTCTTTAATTAAAAAAATTGTACTCAAACGTAATTTTAAAATATAACTTGAAAATCTTGATTTCAGGTTCTTGACATTTATTACAGTTGTCTGTGTCCATATGTAAGTTCATCTAAATATGAATAAAAAAAACCCAAAAAACTTCAACATCTTGAGTTTATGTACTGTTAGTGATTCATCATATGTATTGTCAGGTCAGCTAACAGAAGACTGAAAATGCAATGTAGCTAATTTAAAGAACCTTCCAGTTTGAAATGTGTTGCTGTGTTACTAAACATTACATTCATCTGACTGGTTAAGGTTCAGCTTGATATTTTTTTCAATGACAGTTTAATTTCTGGATCTGTGTTCTTTTGAGTGGTTTTTAGCCAGTATAATTAATTTATGCTATGTTTAATAGATTCATTAATATTTTTAGCAGATATAATTTTAAATTATGTACAGTTACAGGAAGGCTGAATCATAACACACATTGTGTCTTTCTTCATATGTGGGAATTTCAGTAGAATATTCACTGTGATGGTCAGATATTTCACTACAACAGTGACAGCACTGGTTACCAAAAATATAATATCAGTAGCAAAATTTTTCAATTATTATAATTTGCATTTTGTAATGTAAATAATTTGATTTTTGACTTGCATTAAGATGTGACATGATTTAGAGAAGCATACAGAAGTGTCCTAGTATCACCTGTTATCCATTATCGCCTGAAACACAGCATATTTTATTTTTTTTAATGTGTCACATACTAGCATACACACTTAAAATATGAAATTGATTTTTTTTTTCTCCATCTCATCATGTGTCCTTTTTTCCCCATCACTTCACGTAGGAAATTCTTTTTCAAACAGAACTGTGGAACATCAGAATTTTATTTAATTTTGGAACAAAGCAATAACTCAGACTGATATCTCATGATTTGCTTTGAAACAATGCTGTTGTGTAAATTTAAATGGTAATAATAATGATTTGGAAATAGACATTGCTAGGTGTTAAAGGCCAAATTCCCTTTAATAATGTGAAACCAGTATATATATGGATTTCAGAAAAGCTTATTTATATTTATGAAAGTGTAAATGAAAGCATTTTTCCAGACTGCTGGAAAACTTAGAAAACTGGCAAGAAATTTTATGGTGAAAGAATTTGGCGATTCTGTGAAAGCATAATTTTGCAATTATGACACTTGCAATGGAAAAGGAAGGAAGTATAATAGAGCAAAATAAATATAAGGATTTCTGTTGCAGGAGGAGGTTGCAAGTAAGAGAGCTAGTGCATTCTGTTGCTAAAGAAAAGAGCAGTTCTGCAGAAATGTCATATTGAGATCAATGTGGCTATTTTAATATTAGCATTTTTGCATACTTAGTGCACTGTAAATAATTGCATATAGTTGCCTTTGCTTCTCTTTGACCTCAGGGCAGTGGTAATGCCATCTAATGTTCTAATTAATCTGCAGTATCTTCCAAGTCAGACTTTCAATGGCAACAAAAAAATACTTCCAGGAATGATGAACTTGGCTGTACTCCAGCTGACACTGTGGCTGCCGCTCAAATAATCCCTTGGCTTTTATAACAGCATAATCAAGTTAAGAAAATCTGGACAAGATATGTGAAGGCAGTCAAGGGCTCTATGTTATTTTAAAATGCGGAACAGGTGCAAGTGGGATACATTCAAAATGGTCATTAGCCAAAACTTGCTTTGAGGAAGGTGGAGCCAACATCTGTGCTTATTTTCACAGATACAAAAGAGCAGACCTCCCAAGGAAATGTGAGTGGGATCCAAATGGATGAAGCAGCATGGCTGAATAAAGCACTCTGATTTAAGACTTTCCCTGCTTATAGTAATTAGCATTTGAAAAAAGCATGATCAATCTTTTTTTTTTTTTTCTCTTGGGGTAGAAAAGGAGGAGTCTGATTTAATTAAGAAAGACATTAACTCCAAGCACTTACCTCATCAAATAGTAACTATATTCAGAACAAGCAAATTTTAATTGTTTTATAGTGATTTAAATGTTCCTTCTATAGCTGCATAGATTTTTCACAGTGCTTTTGGTTTTTGGAAAACCCCCTAATCTTAGTTTACCCTTCAGATGTTCTGTGTTTTAATGACTGGCTGATAGGACCCTCCTGCAATAGATCTTTATGACATCATTTTATATTTTATATCCTAGAAAATGGAAAAGGATTTTGTGTAACTGAAGTAGAATCAGGTTCGTAAATCATAATGTGACAGTTTATATTATCAGTGAGATCTGAAGATATCTGAAGTTTGGGGTTTTTTGACTCTCTGGTTGACTCACAGAAAGAAATTTAATTTTATATACTCCATTTATTTTTTCTTATGACCTTCCTCATTTTGCAGTTAGAACAAGATACCTGCACTGAGTTTATATGTCAACTTTTCTTCAGGTAGTTGTTTAGTAAGGTGTTGTTTTGGTGAATTACTAACACTTGCCTTTATATTTCTCTCCTTCTCAGCCCTGGTACTGCTGTGAATGCTGTAGCCATGTGTGGTTAGATGAGATCACAGAGGAGAACCAAGCGTAGATGGAATTACATTCATACTGGAAAATCTACTACAGATTATGTCTGCACTTGCTTTTATTAGTGTGTTTCCATGCAATATATAAGCATAGGCAATTATTTCTAGCTGATATTGTAGTGTTACATGTGACATGGTCTTGCAGAAGTAGTAGTCAAAAAGGCTTTTTTCTGTCTCTGGTAGCCCAAGAGAGCACATTGGTTTATTCAGAATTTGGTTATCACAAAATCCATCCTTTCAGCATCCAGGAGACTGTGTGCATTGTAAAGCTGGTGATGCCATATAGCCAGCCTGAAACTTGATCCTAAGGATTTTACTTGAACTGTACTTGTTGCCAGAGAGTTTTGTACTAGATTTAACATAGTATTCTACTGTTTTGTATTGCATATATATATATTTATTGAAGTAGGAATTAATTCCATTTCCAAGTATCTTCAGATTAATAACTGTAAAATCTTGGTATTATTAAATTTGTCCTTTGCGCAAATTTTAAACTCTAGACACCTACACAAACTTTCTTCCCTCTTTTAGATTAGATTCATCAGTCTAGTCTTACTAAAAGAGATGATAACTTTATACAGTTAAGGCTTGTGTTTAGGAAAGATTCATACTGCCACTAGTATAAATGTGAGGGCCATTCCAACATTCCTGTTAGAAGTGTTAAGTCTGGAAATGTATTTTCCTAAATTGCCAAAATAGTGCAGATATGGCATTTGGAGTAGGCTACGAAGTTCATCTACTTACATATTGGGAAGCTAAAATATGATGAAGCCTGTCACTTCGGAACTATTATTCACTACTATTGCTTTTTAAACTCTAGAGATACCAAATAAGACTTTTCCATTGTGATAGACAAATGGATCAAAACATCCTAATATTCATATAGACAAAGGATATAAGGTAAGAGAAGGAAATTTTATTCACCTCACATTATTAGTGAGGAATGGAGGGAGAGACTTGCAGAGTGAGCTTTGTGTCACATTATACTTCCTCACACTTTACAAGCTACATTGACTTAGATGTCAAAAGAAATAATTTCCTTATCAAAGATACATGTGACCTTTTGTGCATCTTTACAGGCAGAACACAGTGAACACAGGAATAAAAACACATGCTCCATTTTTCTTCTTTTCATTTTAACTGTATCACCAATTTTGTGACAAACAATACGCCTTGGTTATCAGCTTCTGTAGTTAAAATACCATCTTGTCGCTGGTTTACTTATTTATTTCTCCAGGGGTTCCAGACTTGCAATGGAGCAAGATGGCAGCAACCTCAGCTATGGAGCATGTGATGCATTACTGCATCCTTGAACTCCTGTCCACATTAAACTGGAGCTGCAGATATTTAAGAACATTGAAAATAATACACAAACACCAACTAAATTAGTTTTTCTTTACTCCTTCTCAGTTCTTTGGGCACAAGGAAAGTTCCTGCTTTCGGAATGATGGATTGAGATTTTGTTTACTCATTAAAAAACAGTATCACGGTATTCACACAAATATAAACCTATATGAAAAACTCATCATTGTTGGAGAAAGAGACTGACAGAAATCTCTTGCAGTTCAGCAAAGTGAAGTGCAAAATCCTGTTCCTGGGGCAAAACAACCTGGGCACCAGTACACACCGGGAACTGCTCAGCTAGAAAGCAGCCTTGCAAAAAAGTGACCAGGGGAGCTAGTATCTTTTCAGTGGTGCCCAGTAGCAGGACCAGAAGCAATGAGCACAGGCTGAAATACAAGAGGTGGAAAATCAAGAAGCACTTTGTTGCTATGAGGATGATTAAAAGTAGAGGCTTGCTTGTTCACACATTTGTCAGTGCAAGCTTAGGAACTTAGTACAAGTTCTACCTTTAAATAACCATGTTTGAACATGTTACTATAAGGGCCAGTTTTTAAAAATTTATTTTCATGAAGTTCAAGTGGAATGCTGTGCCAGAGCCTCGTGAAAATCTAGCCAGTAGTTTTATCAGTTTGATTTGTATTTCTTTCATCCAACCCAAATATTATTTGCAAATAGAACAATGTAATGAATATTTTCTGTTTAATCAATTAATTTCCTGTAATGAGAATAGGATTTTTTTTTTTTATTGAATATTGATTAGTTGTAAATAAGATTTTTCACTGAAACTGAAAAAGCACTAGTGTAAAGGTAAGGGATATATTAGCACATACTTGGTCACTTGTGTGTATTTATGTGATGTAATCTACACTGGATGTTTAAGGTGAAACTGGTGTGCCACTACTCAGTCAGATATAATCATGTCTCTTCAAAGCTGGTTTCACCCTCTCAGTCATATATGTATTTGTTTTCTCTGCTCATGAAGCAAACTGCCTCTGAAGGTGATTGATTGTGCAGAAGAATGAACCTCTTTATCCACAGGCCACCTAAGCTGCTTGTCTCTTCTGACTTTTATGTCTCCCTATCTAAACTCTGACCCAGCTAGATAACAACCAGCTGAAATCATCTCTTTAGACTTGCATGCATTCGTTACTGAACCGTACCAGTTTGTGTTCAGGATAAGGGGAGATTGTGTATCTCATATGCGGCAGTGGGAATGCTACTTGACACGAATAAATGCAAACGTGCTCTTATGGTTGATTTTTTTCAGCGCTTAGAGACAGCAGAAGAAGGAATATCATTGACAGCCAGCTCCTTTGAAACCTTAAGTTTGTAACTTGTTTATGAGTTTGCAGGATCAGACTGTAGTTCCTTCACTTTGTTTCCTCATGAGCTTCTGAATGATATATTTGTTAGGAAGAATGAAGTAAGTATGTGAAATTATATTTGTGTATAGATGTGTATGTATATATATATATACACGTATGTAGACATATATCTGTAGATTTTCAGAAATGAGCGGTGACCTTGATATTTCTGAATTTGTGGTCAAGTAATTGAAATTACCTTATTGCAACCAGTTTCCAGAGAGTGTTAGTAGAGATTCTGACAAAAGAGAAACGCTTCAGAGCTGCTTCATTCTGAAAAAAGTAGTCTCTTTGGGGGAGTTGAAGCACAACTATAAAGGGATAAGGAATCTGTTACACAAAGGAACTTGGGAATGTTGACATTTAGTATTGTCACACATAACATGTAAACATCTTGGTTGCTCTAAACATAAAATGCAAATTTTTTCTTTAAATTCTTTAAGTGTCTCATAGAGCAAGCTAGGGATATTCAAAGGGAATTCAGCGTGCACTTGAAAAAGGTGGTGGTAGCAAATATGCCTAAACTGCCCACAGGAGGTCCCAAAAGAAAAGAGATGAAGGGTGACTGGAACCTTTCTCCTTTGAGATTTGCACTGAGATATGCATCCTGGAAACTCCTCTTATAATTATATGCCCGTAACATCCTGACAAATGCAGTAGTCACCTGGAATGTAAAACTCCAGTCTTCTGTGACAGTCATAGATCCATGTCTTTAGTTGAGCAATGTGTTGTCAGCTTTAACCTCTCCTACTAAGGCTTTATAAATGTGCAGAAAGCAATTCAGGAAACAAAGGTCAGAGTAAGAAAAAGCAGTAACAGTAACAATTCCACACTTTTATCTCATCAAACTCAGAAACCATAACAGCCTAGTGTTTATAATATGAACTTGAGTTACTACTGCTAGACTCTGTTGTTGCACCAATATTATCCTTTCATCCTGTGTAAGTTTTGAGGAACTTTGCTATTCAGCAATGTGTAAGGCTGTAATTTAAAATTACTTTAGCCCTAGTGGAACAAGAATTGCAACAGCTATTTCTGTCTTTTTTCATGATAAACAAGGACCTGATCTAGAAAGACACATTATTTTTTGTTTTAATGACATTTAATACAGACTGATAGAGCCCAACTGAGCAAGAACTTAATGAATCAGAGCACAAAAGAACTCTTCTGATGCTTTTTTTCATTCAACTTTGTAACAGGAAAAACAAAACTAAATGAAGCTGTACAACACAAAAGATGAACACATCATTGACTAGACGCTTGGTTTTGTATATAGCAGCATTTTAAATACTGTAAGGAAAAGACGTTCCTCAGAAACTAATAGGACATACTGGTGTTTCTGAGGCTCAACAGGCATGGATGCTCCCACTCTGTTGTTACAGTATTTTAATGTGATTTTACAAAATAGTCTCTCTCTGGATCTTTCTTTTTACAGCAGTCACAACATACCTGTATTTTTCCACAAAAAATCTGAATTTTGCATCATTGAAGTCTGTCCGATTAGTTCAGGCACTGAACACTACCTTACACATATCAGTTATAGGAACAAAAAGCTACCACTAATCACCTACAAACTTAAATTTGCTTTCATGAAGCTGTGTGTGTATAAGTCATGTGAGACTTGAATGAAGACCAGCCTTGAGTAAGAAACTGGTGGTTTGACGCTTGTTAACAGTGCATTCGTATGCAACTTACCGCATCAAATAAGGTTTATGAACCCAGCCTTCAATGTTTTGCCCAAGAACACTTTTAAGAAGGGTGGGTTAAAATATTGCTTCACATACTAAATATATAATGAAATGTTAGGAAAGCATTTGAACTATTTATAGAACACGTATAAAATTTATGTTTAAACCTATTAGATGGACAGTTTAGATGGCTTTGCATTTAGACTGGGTGTAAGAAAGTTTATTTCCCTTATATCACAGGTAGATAAAGGAAGATAACCAGTGTAATTAAAGTATGGCAACTATGATGCTATCAGATTCTGATGGCTATCAAGAGGGAGAGGAAAATATGAAGAGTGGAAATTAATTCATGCACTAATGAACTTTTTAATTAGTATTTAAAAACCCAAACTCCAGCAGTATATTTCCCTGTAGGGAACAGTATAGAATCATCCAGGTAATTAGACCAAGTGAAGATAATAAAACAAACTTATAGATATAATGTGATAAAAGATGTTTGAAGGTCAACAGCAGCAATCAAAGCAAGAACAGAAATTCACTAAATGAAGATAAGGTCTCAGTACCACTATGTACTTTCCCTTCCATTTCTTAGAAATTTTGCAAAGGTTCTAAATTCAAGTTAAATAATTGAAAATATAAACACTAAGATTTCCAATCAGTCTACAACTCATCTGGGTAACTCATCTGGACAACTTAGAATTACTTAAACTTTCATCATTGTAAACTATTCTTCCTTTTATCATTAGTCAAGGAAGAAAATGTTTGACATATGCTGAACCACAAATTATTTTGCTTTCCAATTATGGTGTTCGTGTTAGCTTGTTGCCACTAAGTGTACAGCATATGCCAGCATATGCTGCCATAATATTGCTGCCCTGGAAGTAAGGAGAGTCAAAAAAAGTGAAATAGCCTGAGGACCTCTTTGCCACTGCATCCTACTAACAGCTGTTTGGATAGTACATTTTCTTGAATCTTGACTTTCCCAAGGCATTTCTTATTAGGGTCAAGTTGGCTGTGAAGCAGCAGAGAAAAATGGGGTAAGCCCTGCTTCCATCCATAGTCTCCCTGTTCCCTGGCCAAAGGGATAGAGTGACTTTTGGTCTTTGAAGTGCAAATAGTAACTTACTGACTCCCTGGAGCGAAACAAAAAGAAGGAAGGAGTGAGCCTCAGATGTTGTGCCACCCTTAGCTCTGGGCTTACCCTCCAGGCATGCATTAAGCTAAAATAAATTAGTCAGAATTAGGTTTTTATTTTTTTTTTGCTGGCACTAAATTAGCCTTTATTTTAAGTGCTTAAATTTTTTAAGCCTAAGGCTCATCTGCCTGGCTGCTTTGAAGTTGGGCATGTTAGACTTCATCCTGTTTTAAAACAGTGATAGTGATTTTATATAAAGGATTCTATGGGAAGCTTCAGGGGATAAGTGATAAAATATGTTTACAACACAGAAATTACTCCTCAGTACACATATAGACTGAGTAAGACTGAGATAGGTTAGAAAATAAAGCTAACCAATGCATGTTTAGGGCTAGGTAAAGCAAAGCCATTCTGTTGAACTGCAGCCCTGAAATTAATGTGTTCCCAATCCCTTGCCCCAGTACTTCACTGCATGTGAAGCAGACCCTAAGGCCAATGAATTATAAGATGAGGGGCCTTTGCCTTCAAATAGGAATTGTGCTATCATCTGTTATATCTGCAGCTTGTCCTGGTTTCAGATGCAGCCTGAGCAGAAAACTCCCCCATGAGCTAAAATTAAGCACAAACTCTTTTGGCCATCCCATCCGAGATTTTGATGAGATTTAAAGCAAATCTCCTCTCAAAAGACTTAGATAATTTATTTTCCCTAGAGAAACAGTTCTGGAGCTATCTCTTGTAAATTTTCCTGGCACCTAGTATCGTTCTTGTCACATATTCATTATGCCTTACATCAGTGCCTTGTTTCATCCCAAGAATAGCTGTAATTGCCGTCTGTCTAGAAGACATGAGTTGATGGCATGATAGTGACCTCAGCTCTAGAGTCAATCACCAGCAACTGAGGAAGAAACCAATGACACCCTTAATTTCCAAATAGTGGAACTACTTGTCTATAGCAATAGACAATCTTCTTATAAATCTATCCAGAAGCATGTTGTGTTGAAGGTTATTACAAATAGGATATTTTTTTTCTTTTTTAGATTTTATGAATAAATATGATTGGTTGGGAAAATGACTTTCAAGTTTAATTTCTTCCAGTATTTTTATTGCTAGTATCTGTTACTTATCTGAACGTGTACTGCATTCCTAAATGTGATCAGTCTTAACTAACAAATTAAACCCTTTTGTCGCAAGAAAAAAAAATAAACTTCTGACCTTCAGTATTTCAGAAAAGTAAGCTTAAATTGACAATTTCAAACATTTTCTTAATAAAAATTATAAAACTTTTTTTGTAACTCTACAAGTGTCAAAGTTTAAAGTAAATCTAAAAGGAAAGGATTTCTGCTGGACTTTTAGTGTGACCTTTAACTGGAACGTAATTTTATCTAGGCTGTAAAAGTTAATGCTCCTAATGAAGGCAAAATTATGTGGTTTTTCAGTTTTTGTGATTAGGAGAGGACTCAGTTCATTATGAGTTATTTAATGTATTTGTCTGTAGCCAGGTCATGTGCAAAGAAACTAAGTGAACAAGTATATGTTAATATGAAAGTATATTTGCTCCACTGTGTCAGTCTCCACTATTTCCTCTTGGCAGTGTTGCAGTTCTCATGCAGATTATTCTATTCTGATGCGAAATACATCCTGCTGAGGAAGAGTGGGAAGGTTGCTTCTGAAATGCTACTGTGATTTGGCAAATCTGCTATAAAGCGCAGGAACTCTTCAGCGCATGCTGCTCAGCCTGGAACAGGCTTTTTAAATCTTTCTGCAAGCAACACAAACCTTGGTACTATTTTTGTTCTGCATTTAGTAGAATGGCAAATTGCCTTATAGCGAATTTGAAAGGACAGTTTAGCTCAATAGCACTTAATTTGTATTTGAAACAAGTTAGTGCTGGAAAGGAAACAGCAAAAAGCTTTACCTTGCATTACACATTAGTAATGAATATTGACTTCAAGACATGAAAAAAATAGAGAAAGCAAAATAAGTTGTAATGAGCATTATTTGACCTGCTAGTTTCTAAAAGCTTATATTCAGAGGTGCCTTGAAACACCATTTGAATTACCAAAACATTTTTTTACACAAAATTCAATGTACCCTTGAGATTCATGCCTTCAGAATGTCCTGGAAGTGACTATACCTGAAGCACATAGTTTATTGTCTCAGTGTCATGGTTTAAGCTTAGTCGTAAATTAGAAAAGCATGTAACCTGCTTGTTCCCCCCGCCCCCTCCCGGAGCGATGGGGAGGAGAATCTAAAGAATGTAACTCCCACGGGCTGAGATAAGAGCAGTCCAGTAACTAAGGTATAACACAAACCACTGCTGCTACCAC
>WYDI02027417.1:0-12961 GCA_009867235.2 Psittacus erithacus | reverse complement strand
CACAGGGGCTTGGAGCAAGCTGCTCTAGTGGAAGGTGTCCCTGCCCGTGGCAGGGGCTGGAGCTGGAGGAGCTTTAAAGTCCTTTCTAACACAAACTGTTCTATGATTCCTGTGCAGTACTCCGTGCCAGCTAATTCCTTCACTTGCATTATTATACTTCAAAAACAAATGACAAAACTCAAGTAAAGCAGCCTGCACACACTGCCCACAAATATAAATGCATTTAACCGCAGACAGGTTCCGTATTGATTCTGCAAGCAACTCCCCCCTGACATTAACGGGAGCTCCATGCGCCCGTCTCACAGGGACCAGAGCATCACCGCTGCCCTTTTCATTTGGATACGCCTTGATTCAATTAGACCTAAGAGCCAGGGAACAACCTTTTTCATTTTGTAATATGCTGAAAACAGAGCATTTGCTCTGACATGGGTTTTAAACTATTCCCCAAGCAGAGCACGGGATTATGTGCTAATTGCAGTCACTCTTTGAGATGTGCCACAAGATAGATCTTTGTTACTAAAAGGTTTATTTTTGTCGGCAGGCTTGAGAGGGCTCATTAGGAGTGATCACCAGATGTCACCGATTCTTCATGAAGTACAACAGAAAGAACGTTTTTCCCCAGCAAAAAAAGCAATCCACAACCATAAAAGTGTAACAAGAGCCATAAATAACACCATTCCGGAGTACTTTCAGCTACGTTGTGCTTCCCTTGTTCTAGTATATATCTAAGCCAACATCTACTGAAATAGGAGTGAGGCATTCTAATAACATCAGCACTAACAACAAGCTCTCATGAACAGATGTCACACTTCACTCTAGCCTCCAAGAAGACGACCAACAGACCTACAGCAGAAAATACAGCTGGGTTTCAGCTCAAGCCCCCAGCAGCCTAGATTTAACCCCCATCCATGGGAATAACACGACATTGCAACTCAGCAAAGCAGAACAACCAGGCCTGGGCCACACACCTTTATCTCTTTTTAAAGAGCACGAGTAGGGTTAAAAACAAATGACTGAAAACAAGTTTGTCACACAAAGCTGTGTGTTTCACCAGAGGAATTCCCTAAGACAAAGGTGTATCACACCAGTGCATATTAAAGGCTAACTCACCTGCAAACTCTTGTTTCTTATACTAGTGGGGCAGTCTGAAGAGTAGGAGCTGTTTCCCATTGCCAACTTCCCCTGGGAAATCCAGGCGAGGAGGCTTCCTGAGCTAAATGATACACTTGAGCTGCTGTATCGCTGTCCCCATTTTCAGATCTCAAATCAAATTGGGTCACTTTGTTTTCATCATCAGCACGGAGCAGTGTCTGAGTGATTGCCATCCAACACATATTAAGACATATGTCACTCATCCCTCGTGCGCAGTGACACCGTGAGTATGCAGTCTGGCACTCGGAGCATTTCATCCTTCTTTACCTCTGGGTTGCTTCAAATGAAGAAGATTCTGTGCACAGACTGTGCATTGCTAGTCGCAGATCTGTCAGCTGTCTTTATTTCACAAGCAGTTTAAGACATGACGTGAACCAAGCTGTGGGTAAGATTTCACTACGAGCTATCAAAGTCTTAAGCAGATATCATCTATAACTATTCACTTTGATCCTTGCATCCACTGACTCACGCTCCCAGTGCTACGGTGAGCGCAGCCACAGCTTCAAAATCATCTCAACTGTCTTCAGAGTTGTTATTTGAGCACTGAGAGAAACTCAAACTCCTCAGGGAAAATGTTCAACTCATGACATTCAATGGGCAAAGCCAAGAAGGAGCCTCAGCTCGTGCTATACCATGGGACTGCACAGGGGACCATCCAGACCCAAACCCTGCCCTTCCTCCACAAGGCAGCCTGCCTCTTAGGCTTTCCTTTCCCACAGCCAAGCATAGGTAAGAGATATACCGGCTCGAGCTGAGAAAGTATTAGTGTCCACAAGAATTTGGGATTGGGAATAGCTACCAGCACCCATTGATGTATTTGAAAGCCAACAGCTCCCCAGACTGCTCATCTCCTTCCCACTGAGCTCCCTCAGAGACAACTTACCCCTGCCAAATAATCCCATTTTAACAGAGGCTGATTTGAGATAAGCCTCCATAATCAATTGGCAAAGCTTCATTGTTATACTGAGGCTTACAGAGATATTAGGAATTATTACCACTCTGTCTGAGCTCACTGTGCATATGCTATTGATCTGCAGGGCAAAAAAATGATGCATCAGCTGCTTCTTTTCAGGCTGTTCTGGGTTCAAAACATGTGGGTTCCTTTGCAAGCACCCAACCCGCCCCACGTGCAGCATCAGCCCTGGCTCTGCCACAAACCTCAGTACCTACAGTCCTATTCCAAACATAGGGCAAGCTGCTCAGCAAATGTGCTTTAACATAGGCTGTGACCCCTGGCTAATATTGATATGGTCACAAGTCCTCAGAAGAATGAGAAAAAACTGCTTTCAGCTGTGGGATATGAGCAATTAAATCAGAACCCATTAAAATGACAAAGCGCACAACCCTGCAAAGTTACTTTGTATTGAGAATATATTTGGCTATTTCTAGATGTGAATCAGGTCTGAAGATAAAGATTCATCTATTTAATCGTCACGGATTTCTGCAGACAATGTATATGAGTAGCTACTTAACCAGGTAGATTTGACTACAAGATACAAGCACACATTTTACACAAATACGCATATTTGCATTTCATTCTCTAACTTTCATTTACATTCACTTTTACATGTATTTATTGCAACGCAGTTGTTGGAAGCCTCAACAATTAGGGCTTAATCCAGAGATAATAAAACACAAAAGCAAAAAATTAAACCCCAATTCAGCAAAAGTTGTACGAGGCCCCAAAGCCCAAACCCAGTGAAAAACCTACATCATTATGGTACATAAAAATGTATTTATTCATATGGCCTCACACCCATCTTACCCTATGGCATCTTTACACATGCTCAAAACCAGCACTTGAGAATCTTAAAGGGGCCAACAAGAAATCTGAAAGGGACTTTTTACAAGGGCATGTAGTGACAAGGCAAGAGGGAGTTAGCTTTAAACTGAGAGAGGGGAGATTGAGATGAGATCTTAGGAAGAAGGTTCCTTTCAACCCAAACTGTTTTGTGATTCTATGACAGAAGATTTTGGGTGCCATCAGTTTGTGTCTGCCATAAGTTTGTGTCTGCAATAGATGATAGATAAATCCTCCTCAGAAAGTATTAAAGCATCATCTTCTGCAACACCCTGCTCCTGCCGGGCATGCCTCCTCACCAAAGAACAAGTGACTGTGGGAAAATCCTCATCTTCTGCTCCCGTGGTGCAGACCTGGGAAGCACGCTGAGGCTTATTCAGCCAAGATGCTTCCCTGCAGCAGACAGGATCTCTCATAACACAGAGATTAAAAAGACAAACAGGGTGACAAGCAGCGAAGCAGCAGCAGTCTCCTCTTGATATTTTGATGTCCCAAGCCTAAGCAAAACCATCACACACCAGATTTCACCATTCCCGCAGCTCCTGTAACAGAGCCAGGGCATGCACCAGCTTCCTTCCTCCCCAAGCATGTGTCTTCTGCAATACACAGGCAGGCTTTGAGGTCTGTGCTTGACAGCCAGCACACGCGTTCCCCAGCACCCTGCAGATGAGCTGTGGGCTTTCCTCCACTCACTGCTCTGCTGCTGCTCCGAGGCTCTGCACAGCCCTGCTTGGCTGCTCTCAACAGCAAATCTCTTCTGTTGCGTGCTGAGCACCAACAAATGCTGCTGTGGTGAGCCTGGCAAGGAGCTCTGCTTCCAGCTGGGAAGTCTTCATCTCTTCCTCACATCACAGATTGGGTTTGCTGGCTCAGGAGCCAGCACAGCTCTGCTGCTCAGCTTACCCAGGAAAAACACAGCTTCCCCACTTCATCCTCAGTGCAGTTTGTGATGGCTTGGTGATACAAACTCACCTGATTCACTGCGACTACACAAGCACCTTCCTGTTCACAGACCTACATACACAGATGCAGAAAGGTTCTCGCATTGCTCTTGTCCATCTCTGCATACCCTAACCACAAGAATTAGCTTCCTCTCACACTAATCAGAAAGAACGTGAGGACGCATTAATTGCACCAGGGTGGGAAACTCCTTTTTGGATGGCAGCTTCACTAGCAAAATCCCAGGACAAAGCGGAAACAATGCTTCACATTTGCTCCTCTCCCTTCTCTACTCCAAGCATCTTAGATGCCTATTCTGGTAGATAAAGTGACTTTTGTTTCTTAAAATCATGAGGATGTACAAGCAATCCCTGAAGGACCCAAAGTGACAAGAGACACTTGCACATGGTCCATGGCGGCTCTGCCCAAACTACATGCAGTTAGAACCAATTGGATGATGTGCCATACAACACCTTGCACCCTATGGCAACACTTCACCCGCACTCTCTATAATACCAGGATTTCCAGCCTGGGTAGTTTTTAGAGCAGGTATAAGGTTGTTTGTTTAAGGCTGTCCACAACAGATGGCAGAAACTTGGGAAAACTGCCAATGTTCCCTGTTCAAAAGCTGGCTACTAAAGCTTCAGGAGACAGCTATTAGCATCTTCGTTTGCAACTGTCACATGAAGAAATGACACAAAAGGTACACAGAGGTGGTTGCTCAAGCGTGCAAGCTTTCTAACTCGCAGAGGATAAGCGCTTGCTTTTTACCAGAACAATTAGGACACATTTTGAGCAGCAAAATGTACAGGGTTGGTTTACAATGCTCACCCGCAGCTTTGAGAGGTTTTTCCATTAGCATGAAAGGAGATTGTGCCTCCTCCTCCTTTCCCCTCTCCCAGTAAACAAGGAAATCTCAATTTCTGCCCCAAAAGAGCAATAATGCCAAGGATGCCTTGAAGCTGCCACTGGGCTGGGGACATTGACCTCCTCCCACCAAAGCACAGGATGCTGGGGAATAACCAGTGACGAGAGATGAATAACCACGGAGAGGGGGAAAAGAGGCCCATGAGGCAGTGGGAAAAGGATGGGGTTTCCATCCAGAGCATCCCACCTGCCCGCCAAGCTGCTGAATACTCACCACCTCTCTGCTTCTGGTTTGGAACTAACAGCTTGAAAACTGGTGTGTAATATCAAGCTCTAAATCAGCGCTTCCCACTGACATGCCAGATGCCATCATGTACTTCAGTAGTCACCAAAAGTGTTAACAGCGATTACTCAGAAATTATTACAGTTTATTCATGCAGAGAATCCAGACTCAAATCTTCCAAGTCATTTCTTTATAAACTCCATTTCCCCACAAATTTGCCATCTTTGCCTATTTTAATTTTACTTTGTTTTAAAATGACAGATTTGATTACAGAGGTATTCGCCTGCAATGCTGTTCTGAGGGGCGATAACTTCATGGAACTAAAATTCAAAGGTACAAGTTACTCTCCTTCATAAACTTTTCATTTTTTCTGGTTTAAAAGGGATTTAATACTTCATTGAAATTCTCAACATCGGTACCTCACCTGAATACAGTTCCCAGCAGTAAATTCTCCTGACTGTTCCCTGTTTAGTTAAGGATGAAAACCCTTGTGTAACAGTAATAGCTACAGAGTGCCTAAGACCACCCCGTATCAGTTATTATTGATCAGTGCTGGGCTACTTTAATAATCTCCATGCTAATGCACAGAATGTAAGAGCTTGGCATTTGTGTTTAAGAAAGTATTCAAACAGTGGAAGATCACCTGGAAAGATGGGCTGAACAGCTCCAAGAAAAACTGGGAATGCTATGTCCAGTAGTGCACAGGAACAGAGAGGTATGGAGGGACTGAGCATCTTCTGGATTGCTCCACGATACACAGCAAGAAGACAAAGGAAGAAATAAGAGACGATGCTCTTGGATACATCCATAGAGAAAACACAACCTTCTCAGAGTGAATTTCATCACACAATTGTGCAAGAGACTGCGAAACACGAGGATGAGGAGGGCTGGCAGCGGGCTCCAGCAAGGGACAGGATTTCCCATGGTAACCACTGCCAGAATAGGGATGAAGATGTACCTGCTGTGTAAGACAGGAACATTGGCTATAGGGCACCCCATGGTCTGGGAACTAGCCCAGCTTATCCTTGCGCCCTGTAGGACAGCAGCAATGCAAAAAAGTAAGTTTTAGAGGGAAGCTGAAGCTTTTGTGTTATTACTGTAAATTTCATCACACACCGCTGAACGTTGCAATATACGAAACCTTAAAACCTATTGAAGAGAGTTCAGCTGAAGGACTGTATCTAAACTAATTTTTCATTCCCAGAGGATATCCAAGCAAGCTTTATAATCCCAGCCTTCCCCATCAGAGAGCTCCCTGTAGACTTATTCCTCGCCTGCATGGTAATATTAAGAGCTAGAGGTGAGGAGCTGAAGTGCTTTACACTAAGGGAGCCACAACTGCTCCGAGATTGCAGCCGGTCAGGATGCCACCTTCTCTCCAGGCTTGCCCCAGGCTGGATGCCTCTGCCCAGCATCATCTGCTGGGAGACAGGACACAGCCTGTTTCCAGGGGGCTGCAGGAAAGGGCAGTGTGACATAATGCTGTTGGCACCCCAGGGTTTAAGAGGCCCCTTCCATACCATTCTATGATCCTCAAATGCTACTCAAGCTCCTGCCCCAGCCTCTGACTGCTTTTCCACCCAAGCACAGCATCTTCTCAGTGTTTCCTTGGTTCAGCAGAAGCAAGGAGACTCTGTTTCCTGATGCTGGTGACTCTCCAGAGCACTTGACTAACACGCCTGGGAACAGCATCCACAGGAAAGACCCTGGGTACCCAGTGTGGACAAAAATCTGCTCCAAAGAGCCTTTTTCAGCTTGCTGGTAGACTGAAACATGTGTGTGAAGGCTCACATCACTCAGTGCTGGAAAACTCTTTTATTCAAGTTGATGCATATAAGTAGATTTACAAGGAAAACACATTTCAGTGCATAACACACACACCCCCTCCAAGAACTGAAGATAAAAAGAAGGGAGCAGAAGGGAGAGCCCATTCCTGTGGGCTTTCTCCAGTGGCAGAGGCAGACCAGGGAGGGGGGGCTGCAATCAGCACTGACACAGGCTCTCCCTTGGATGAAGCAAGCAAAAGGAATCAATCAAGTAGGAATTACTTAGGCACTAATTAAAATATCCAATCAATCAGAACTTCTTCAAAACAGCCTGCTTAAAGTAAGGGCAATAACACCCAAGCAGAAAATAGCCTAGCTTGGGTTTATTTCATGCTTTCCACCAAATACCACCTGCCTGCCAGGCTGTCCATCTTGCAGGTAGATCCATGCTGGATCCCTGGACTGGACCCTGGATCGAAACTGCTGAGATCTCTTATCACACAAACAATATGCATAGAAGTGTAAATCAGCCTAAATTAAGGGCGTGTCAATTCTCTCTGTTTTATGCCCACAACATCTACTTTACCCTCTATCTGCACCTTCTGCTGTATCAACCAGCAGCACACAGCAAAGACTGTGGCAAACACAGAGTCAGTGGGAGCAAGGGAGCTGTGACACGTGGCACAGGCTTGACAAATACCTGCTCAGGTAATCTGTCATCTGCTACCTAAACCTGGGCAGAATTCACAGTACCAAGGTACAGAGGGATCAAAAGGCTTCCGCTGGTACCTGTTACAGGTGCTGGATTCCTATGAACAGCCTTTACTGACAATAAGGGATTTCCATCACTGAGTTCCTGCATTCCTCAAAGATAACTGCCAGTGGAAACAGAAGGGCACTAAACCAATAGCCCATGTTTTATTTATTCTGTGCTTTTTATTATGAAACATCCAAGGTTTGTTTTTCCCTCCTGTAACAAGTACCAAGCCAAATACAGTAACAGAAGGAAAAAATCAGACCAGCATCTTTCAGAGCGCTCAGGAGTTTCCTCACGCCCCATTATCTATCACTGATCTCAGAGCAGATGATGTATGTCAATGTTAAGTGGTTTGGGGTTTTCTTAAACCTTTAAAACCAGATTAATTCAGGTGCTAACGTGTACCTTAGACACAACTTCATGCAGGATATAAAGGCAGGACTTACAGAAACTAAATCATAGATAAATCTCCAGTTTACTCAGCATTTGAAATGTCTCAATAGGGATAAACCTCACTCAGCACGGCTTCAGACACTTCCTCATACAAAAGCCCATTCAGACCAACACTAAGTCAGAACATTATTTCTACAGCAGTTTAAAGTGTTTTGTTCAACACACTAAACTAGTTTACCTTCCTTAGAACAAGAGCTTTTAGAAGGTTTTCCAACTCCATCATTCAAAATCAGAATACAAACATTATTCCCTCTGCTGCCAAGGCACAAGTTACAACCATCTATAGAGCCTGAATGTAACTTGCAACGCTTCCCCAAAATCTCTTCCTGCATTTCAACTGAATATTGATATTGCTATTTAAAACAACACAAACATTTGCAATCCTATTCTCATTTCCTTTTAATTTATTGATTCCAGATAGGTTTTGCCATCAGGCATGCTTCTGAACTTGGGTAAAGCCACTCTGGGTTTTCATACTGTGGGATACAGCTGAGGATACAGTCTGAGTGACCCGACAAAGGCACTAATGATGCTCTTTTCTGTGCTGCTCTCATTCTTTTACCCTAACTTATATTTGTGGGGAAAAAAAGAATAAATAAGCAGGAAAATCCGTAGCAGTAAAGAAAAAAAGTTATATAAGAAACACATATTCCATAAGAAATACATACAAAGGTTTTGCATTCTCAGATCAAAATCCTTCATGAAGCATTTTGCAGATGTGGCTCTAGGCTGTTTTCTGATCCAATGAACATTATGAGATGATGTGAGCGAAATGTCACTAAATAGGTTAAAGCTATCTGGATGTGCAGTAATTCTACCTGATTACTTGGAAATGTCAGAGTTCTCCAGCTCCTGGCTGGGGATGATGGCTTTTTCTGGAGCCATTCTGAGGAGTAAGGAGGCAAGATTCAGGAATTCAAGGCTGCTCCTTTCTCAAATCAGGTTCCCACTGTCAAGCGCTCTTTTGGGATAACTGTTAGCATTTTATGTATGTTAATGTCAGGAAAATTAAGTTATATTACTACACTCCAAGAGCTTAGGTTACCAAAGACATTCAACTTGTGTAGATGAGATAGTGCAGCTCAGATGCCTTTACAAACCAGATCCACCCTCGTGGCCAGAACAATATTGAACAGGATAATGAAGCATTTCCGAAACACTTCTCCCATTCTTGATCTCTTGGTATTGGATGATCTTAAGGTCCTTTCCAACCCTAACTATTCTATGATTCTATAATTCAGCCCAATGCAGAAAATTAAAAGGGGGGAGGGAAGGCAACAGTGTTACTGAAACCACAAAGAAAGACTCTTTGAATCATTCTCATTCATTAGGAAATAGCCATCAATTTGAGCAAGTGGTGAAATCTGATTTCAGAAAGAATATCTGCCAAAAATGCTATCAGGCCAGAAATGCCCATGCCCATGCCACCTCTTGGAAAAGAAAACGAAGCCTTCAGCTTTAAAAGAGCCAAAGGAATTAGCAGTAACTGATGAGCCCGAAGCTGCAGCCTGTTCTCCTTTCTAAAGTGAGCCCAAAGTAACTGCACTGCCATTTTCACCAACCCATTATGTAAAATAAAACCCAGCTAAAAGCCAGTATGGGGGCACAAAATGCCTTCATTATCTTTCAGTTCTGTTCCAGTTAAAAATGCAGCCAAAATCTCCTGGGTTCAGGGGGAGTGAGGTTTTTGTCTTAATGGCCTTTTACTTCCTCAGCACTGTACAGCTTTAGCAAGGTTCTCTGCCAGTTTGTTTGGACCTAACAAGCTGTTTTACCATTAAAGCAAAACACAATGCATCCAGGAATATTAAGTGCTTTCCACAGGGCCCTGTTTTACAGTGACTCCAAGAATGACAATGCCAAGTTAGGAGTCCAAGACAGACGTTTTCCAGATGTGCTGAGCTTCTCACATCCATGTTAGATGTGGAGCTCTTCCAGAACGCTACCCAAGTTGTACCTGCTGTGTTTAGATAGGCAGTCCCCTTAGCTTCTGCTTCTGGGAGAAAGCCACATACCTCCCATGCAGGGTGAAGAAACCAGTGTGACAATAACCATTGTATGGAACAAACTGGAAGGCAATGGGAAGCTGTGGATGAGAGGTGCAGCACTGCATGGTTCGTCCACTGCGCTGCAGGACCCAGCCAACTGAGCGGATCACAAGGAAAACATCCAGCACCAGAAACCTGCAGATGATCAACGGCTTCAGCAGACTGATGTTTTGGTAACACAGACTGCTCTGTTCTCGGGACAGAAAGGAAAGCACAGGAGGCAGATCAGGAGCAGATGTGAACCTGCTGCCCCTCAAACAACGGCTATGTCTATCAGAGTACACAACCTGAAGAAAACCTCTTGGCTCTAGTTTAGAGCATGGATTTTATGTTCTAAAGAGTAAATATTCCTTACTTTGACATCCTTTCTCTCCCCAGTGCAGGCATCCCAAGTGCTAGCTCACCAATGGTATTGAGCTCCTGGGAAAGAAGAGCTCCCTTTCCACCCACCACTGATGCCTCTGTACACCTTAAACCTGGAGTCTTTGGGAGGGAGATGATCCTCCCAATTGAGTGAACTGAAATCTCCCCCCCCTCATGCAGGAGCATCCCTGAAGCCCCTGTCCAAAAGGATCAGAGCATGCTAGGCAGCGGAACCCAGGCTTCAGTTACCTTTCAAAACCCTTCACATTACATGGGACTCCCCACACAAAAACCTTCATTTCTACATCTTTCCCTCTGAAAAGCCTCAAGTGCAGGTCTGATCCAAAAAAGGGCCAAACAGCAGAGATTCCTTCCAGCCTACAAGTGATTTTGCCATGGCTACTGGTTTACCTACAAGGCATCCAGGTGCTGTGCCAAGGGTTAGCCACACACAGCTGTCTATCGGCCTTCGGATGAGTTTATTCATGGCCAGGTTCTGAGAATCCCATTTCCAGACAAGATTTGCTTTAATTGGCTCTGCTGGTCCTCCCAGAGGAGCACTAAGATGGGGCTTCCACAGCAAGTAACTGCAAACACAAAGTTAAATCCCGTTTTCTACTAATATTCAGGAACATTCGCTTCCTGGCAGCGTTCCTGTGAGTAAACCAATTTGCTAAAATATTCATGAATAGCAAGCTAAAGGGCCGTGGCCACAGCCAAAATGCTTACATATGAAAATACAGCTAAATATTCACCGCGAATGTTAACACAGGGTTTGGATTGCTCTACATTTAATGAGGAAAAAAAGCCCTATGATAACGCCTGGCAATCAGCGCCATGGTTTCCAATGGAAAACCTCTGGTGAGGAGGTGGACTGGTGATGGAGAAGGGCCCTCAGGATTGACCGGAGCCCACAGAACCCTTGCACATGCTACAGCAAAGCCTTGTCCAAGCTCTAATAGCAAAGCAAAAGCCCTGTGTATATTTTGGAAGCGCTTAAATTCCTTCCCTTGAGCTTCTCCACATCTCGATCACAACCCTCTGAGCAGGATAAATGAATAAAACCCCCCTAAAGCTGCAGATATTACTCTGAAATAACTCAAGAAATGAACCACTGCATTTGCTAAACTCTCAATTGAACTGCCAGGGCAGCAGCCAAAAAGCAAGCAAGGAGGGAAGAGGAGAACCCTGACAGACCCTGACAGCACATTGCAGTCATTGCAGGGAGAGACAAGCCCCACGCATTTTACACATCCAACCCCTTACAGGAGAACCTTTATTTGTTGTTTGAGGGAAAACAGCCCTCACTCAAAAGGAAAACAAGCGTCTGCCTTTGGACTTGACACACCAATAGGCTCTTTACTATGAAAGTTGCATTTCAATATAGCCGTGAGCAAGTTTCTCCCTCCACATTGTGCGGTTCTTTCCTCCTCTGAATTTCTAACTGAAAGAGGAAGAGTGAGCTGGGGCTTTCTCCATCACACACATTCATTACCATGGGGATTGTTTGGTTCAGCAAGATCACCACGTGACAAGGAGGCTGCAATTGCATTTGCAAAACTGCAATATTTCCCTTCCAGAGCCCCCCACAATCATGCCTCTGCTGACCACTACCTGCTGCACCCTTGCTTGGGCACAGGGATTCTGTGTTCAGAAGTCTCAAGCAATCCATGCCCCTTATTCACCCCTGCAAAATCTACTGGAAATACAGCACTTTCTATAGCAAAAAACCAGGAAATGCCAGAGGATTTTACAGAGACAGGGGCCCTAGAATTGGGATCATTTAACAGGAGTTCCAATAGGAATACCTGTGACCTTCAGAAAGTCACTGCCTCTTCTCTAGACTGCGATTCCTCCTCTGTAATGGGTGGATTGCTGTTTTCCTGGCAGGCCAGGATGTTGTGAGATCTAATTCATTAATCTTTGCAAAGCATTCTAGGACACTTTGATGGGAAAAGCAAAATATTATCAGTAAAAGCCTCCCGTTTAAATCTCACCTAGAAACCTTCCTCTCGCTTCTTAATTTGTGACTGATCCCCACTCAATTAGAGGTAATGGGATTTACATGTACACTTCAGCAGTGCGGCAGACCCCACAGGAAGGTGCCAGCAAGAGCATCAGTGCTAATTCACATGAAGCAACCAAGTGACTGGGACCTGCAACTCAATGAGACACACTTGGCTGCTGCGTCCCTGGGCTGCACAGTTACCACCCAAAGCAGCACTGGGCAAAGGGATGGACACTGATCTCCCCATCACCTCAGCATTCATCCCTATACAAACACTGCAAAGGTAGGACTTCATCATTCAAATTCCTCTTCATGACCCAGCCTTTTATCCCCAAAATAAGTATTTTAAATAGCGTTCCTCTGACTTCATAACACCTCCAGCAGGATTCATACAGTTCTGGCACCCTCAACATAAGAAGGACAAGGGGTACCTCAGGGATTAAACATGGGAGACTGAGATGAGCTCTTAGGCAGAAGCTCTTCCCTGGGAGGGTGCTGAGGCGCTGGCACAGGGTGCCCAGAGA